>JAHRHZ010000004.1:2094121-2105757 GCA_024137785.1 Ginglymostoma cirratum
TGATGCTGCTTGACCTGCTGTGTTCATCCAGCCCCATGCTTGTTATCCCACAATACATGTTATGCAGGTATATCACAGTATGTTTGCTTTTCCATCCTAGACTCATATGTAGAATACTCAGGATCCTACATGCCTTTTAGCCATACTTTCAACCCATCTCCAATGAATTGTGCACATATAGTCCCAAGTCTGGGTTCAACAAGACCTGTACAGTGAGCAGCAGCCATTACTTTGAACATTACATTAACTACATGGCAGCCTAATGAAATTTGCAGAAAAATGCAATAACACGACTGCTCACAGAATCCTTACGCTCAAACTTCAGTGCAACACAGACATTTCACTGAAACTGAGCTGCAGTTATCATCTCTCTGCTGACATCTAGTGAGAAAAGAAAATCTCACTCAGACCATATCAGTATTGGAATAGTATTAGGTGCCTCAGGCTAGATAGCTCGTGTTTAGATCAGAGTAATGCCTAGAGCCCGAAACGTCAGCTTTCCTGCTCCTGTGATGCTGCTTGGCCTGCTGCGTACATCCAGCTCTACACCTTGTTATCTCAGATTCTCCAGCATCTGCAGTTCCTACTATCTCTGTTCCAGCAGAGGTTGACTTGGGGCTGCTTATTGTATCTGCCGTTTATAAATCATGACATTTGTCTGTGGTTCAGCAAATTATTTGCCAGGTTCAGCAGACAACGGAGGAGGCAGATGTATCACGTGACCTTTATCTGAAAGGCAAAAATGGTATAAATGGAGGGAGGTTTTGCGAAAATTGTACAATGCACTAGTCAAACCACAGCAGAATACTGTAAACACTTCTGGGCCCCTGATCAAAGGAAAGGTGGACTGGCACTGGTGGCAGGCCAGAGAAAGTTAACTCTGCTGATGCTAGGTATGAAGGGACTGTCTTAGGAGCAGAGATTGAGAAGGGTGGGCCTGTGCTCATTGGAATTCAGAAGAATGAGAGGAGACCTTACTAAAACAAAGAAGATTCTCGGAAATAGTAGGAACTGCAGACGCTGGAGAATCTGAGATAACAAGGTGTAGAACTGGATGAACACAGCAGGCCAAGCAGCGTCAGAGGAGCAGGAAGGCTGACGTTTCGGGCCTAGACCCTTCTTCAGAAATGGGGAGGGGAAGGGAGTTCTGAAATAAATAGGGAGAGAGGGGGAGGCGGATAGAAGATGGATAGAGGAGAAGATAGGTGGAGAGGAGACAGACCGGTCAAAGAGGCAGGGATGGAGCCAGTAAAGGTGAGTGTAGGTGGGGAGTTAGGGAGGAGATAGGTCAGTCCAGGGAGGATGGACCGGTCAAGGGGGCGGGATGAGGCTAGTAGGTAGGAGATGGGGGTTGGGCTTGAGGTGGAGGAGGGTTTAGGTGGGAGGAAGGACAGGTTAGGGAGGCGGGGACGAGCTGTGCTGGTTTTGGGATGCGGTAGGGGGAGGGGAGATTTTGAAGCTTGTGAAGTCCACATTGATACCATTGGGCTGCAGGGTTCCCAAGCGGAATATGAGTTGCTGTTCCTGCAACCTTCGGCTGGCATCATTGTGGCACTGCAGGAGGCCCAGGATGGACATGTCGTCTGAGGAATGGGAGGGGGAGTTGAAATGGTTCGCGACTGGGAGGTGCAGTTGTCTAGTGCGAACCGAGCGTAGGTGTTCTGCAAAGCACTCCCCAAGCCTCCGCTTGGTTTCCCCGATGTACAGGAGGCCACAACGGGTACAGCGGATGCAGTATACCACATTAGTAGATGTGCACGTGAACATCTGCTTGATGTAGAAAGTCTTCTTGGGGCCTGGGATGGGGGTGAGGTGTAGGGGCAGGTGTAGCACTTCCTGCGGTTGCAGGGAAAAGTGCCAGGTGTGGTGGGGCTGGAGGGGAGTGTGGAGCATACAAGGGAGTCACGGAGAGAGTGGTCCCTCCGGAAAGCAGATAAAGGTGGGGAGCGAAAAATGTCTTTGGTGGTGGGGTCTGATTGCAGATGGCGGAAGTGTCGAAGGATGATGCGTTGGATCCAGAGGCTGGTGGGGTGGTATGCGAGGACGAAGCGGATTCTGTTGTGGTTGTTATTGCGGGGACGGGGCGTGAGGGATGTGTTCCGGGAAATGCGGGAGACACGGTCGAGGGCATTCTCGACCACTGAGGGGGGCGGATGTTGCGGTCCTTGAAAAACGAGGACATCTGAGATGTTCAGGAGTGGAATACCTCATCCTGGGTGCAGATGCGGCGGAGGCAAAGGAATTGGGAATAGGGGATAGCATTTTTGCAGGAAGGTGGATGGGAGGAGGTGCATTCTAGGTAGCTGTGGGAGTCGGTAGGCTTGAAATGGATATCGGTTTCTAGGTGGTTGCCAGAGACAGAAACAGAGAGGTCCAGGAAGAAGAGAGAGGTATTAGAGATGGTCCAGGTGAACTTAAGGTTAGGGTGGAAGGTGTTGGTGAATTGGGAACAGAATCCCCCTCGTCCTCACGTACTACCCCACCAAACTCCGGATCCAACACATCATCCTACAACACTTCCGTCATCTGCAATCCGACCCCACCTGCCCCTACACCTTCCCCCTCACCCCCATCCCAGGCCCCAAGAAGACTTTCCACATCAAGCTGATGTTCACTTGCACATCTGCTAATGTGGTATACTGCATCCGCTGTACCCGTTGTGGCCTCCTCTACATCGGGGAAACCAAGCGGAGGCTTGGAGACCGCTTTGCAGAACACCTACGCTTGGTTCGCACTAGACAACTGCACCTCCCGGTCGCGAACCATTTCAACTCCCCCTCCCATTCCTCAGGCGGCATGTCCATCCTGGGCCTCCTGCAGTGCCACAATGATGCCAGCCGAAGGTTGCAGGAACAGCAACTCATATTCCGCTTGGGAATCCTGCAGCCCAATGCTATCAATGTGGACTTCACAAACTTCAAAATCTCCCCTACCCCTACCACGTCCCAAAACCAGTCCAGCTTGTCCCCGCCTCTCTAACCTGTCCTTCCTCCCACCTAAACCCTCCACCCACCTCAAGCAGCACCCCCATCTCCTACCTACTAGCCTCATCCTGCCCCCTTGACCTGTCCATCCTTCCTGGACTGACCTATCTCCTGCTTACCTCCCCATCTACACACACATTTACTGGCTCCATCCCTGCCTCTTTGACCGGTCTGTCTCCTCTCCACCTATCTTCTCCTCTATCCATCTTCTATCCACCTCCCCCTCTCTCCCTATTTATTTCAGAACCCCCTTCCCCTCCCCCATTTCTGAAGAAGGGTCTTGGCCCGAAACGTCAGCCTTCCTGCTCATCTGATGCTGCTTGGCCTGCTGTGTTCATCCAGCTCTACATCTTGTTATCGAAGGTTCTCAGAAGCTTAACAGTGTAGAAGATGAGAAGTGATTTCCCTTTGTGGGAGAGTAGAGGACCAAACAGCAGAATGTCAGGATAAGGGGTCACTCATTTACAACACAGATGAGGATTTTTCTCTCTCAGAGGGTAGTCAATCTGTAATTAGTATGGGAATCAAGGGTTATGTGGAAAAGGCAGGAAAGTGGAGTTGAGGGTTTTCAAATCATCTGGAATTTCACTGAATGCTGAATGGGCCAAATGGTCTAATTTCTGCCTCTACATCTTATGGTCTTATGTACCTGTCTTTAGGCAGTGAACTTGAAGGAGCAGTGGTTAAGAAAAGCGCTCATTCGGACCTTTGGAAGTTCCTCTCCAATTTGGCTTTCAGTTTCTTCCTCAGACTAGCCTATTAACTAGAATGTGATAGTCAATTTAAACTGTCATAAATTTGCAAAATGTTTAGCCCCTTACTATACTCCTTACACACTTACAGCTTTCTGGCCAAATTCCATCCCAACTCCACTTACACGTTTGCTGATGACATCACTGTAGTAGGTCAGATCTCAAACAACGATGAGACAGAATACAGGAAAGAGATTGAGTGCTTAATGGCATTGTGTAAAGATAACAATCTCTCCGTCAATGTCGGCAAAACAAAGAAACTGGCCATTGGATTCAGGAAGCGGAGTAGAGAGCGTGCCCCCGCCTGCATCAATGATGCTGAGGTGAAGATGGTCGACTGCATCATGTTCTGGGGACTGATGATCATCAACAATCTGTCCTACTCCATCCACATCAACCCAATGGTCAACAAGCACAATAATGCCTCTGCTTCCTCAGGAGGCTAAGGAAATTCGGCATCTCCACAAAGACTTAACAATTTTTATAGATACACCATAGACAGCATCATATCTGGATGCATCACAGTGAGGCATGGCAACTGCTCTTCGCAAGACCAACTGAAACTAGAGATTTGTGAACACAGCCCAAACCATCACGCAAACGAGCCTCCCATCCATTGACTCCATCTATACTTTCCACTGCCTCAGGAAAGCAATAATCAAAGACCACCCCCCTACCTCAGATATACCCACCGTTGGGCAGAAGATATAAAAGATGAATACATGTACGAACAGAATCAAGAACAGCTTCTTCTCTCCTGTTATCAGACTTTTGAATGGACCTCTCAAATATTAATGTTGATCTCTCTCTGCATCTTCTCTGCAGTTGTAACACTGTATACTGTACTCTGTTCTGCCACCCTGATGCACTTTGTATGGTATGGTCTGCCTGTATAACACACAAAACAACATTTTTCACTGTATCTCTGTACATGCGACAACAATCAATTAATCAATCAATCAGTTCTTGTTGATTATTGAATCTTCCATCATTAAACTACTGCACAAAAACAAAAGAAGCTGTATCTGTGCACGAAATATAATTACTTCAGGAATTCCAATGAAACCCCGGGTACCTGTTCACATTTATAAACGCTGGAATTGTCTGTACTGAGAAAGACAATTTCCACCCGAGTGGTCAGTGCCTGAATTCAAAAAGAAATAGTGAATTCCTCAGTTATCTCCTATTTGAAAGAGGTACTTTCTCAGCCACAGAAATACAGGACAACACAAAATCAAAATACTGCAGATACTGGAAACCTGAATCAGCAGCTGTAGCACAAATAAAGCAGAGTTAATGTTTAAAATCAACAACCTTATATCAGAATTGGTAACAATTCAAGAATTAACAATTTACAACAAACATAGATATGGAGTAAACTGAAAGAGGGGGTTGTGGTGTTGAATGTCGGAACAGAAGTTCTGAAAGTGGGTTGAAGTGCAATACTGATTCAATGTCAAACAATGCAAGGCAGAATAGGACAATTTTCTCAATATTTCAGGTATGTCCAGCTGTACCCATTTAGGCCTAAGAATGCCCATGTGCACCTAGGTGAGCCAGGCATTTCCAGGTACACCCAGATGTATCTAAGTCACGCCCATGTCCACAGCCATATATATTGTTTACACACAGGTATACCCTGACAAATCTAGCTGTATCAGATACATCCAGGCAATGCTCAGATATACCAAGCCTGTACCCAGGTATATACAGATTGTGCCCAAGCATATCCAGATGTCTCCATTGGCTGTGCCCACGTACACCTAGAGATATCTAGTTGTGCCCACTTATACTTCAGTTTCCCACAGCTGTACCCATCTATAATTCAGTCTACCTATGTATATTCCAGTGTATCGGGGCTGTGTATGTATACCCTGTCATATCTGGGCCATAGAGGTATGCCTCAGAACACGCAGATATAACCCAGCATACCCAGTCTTTGTGGGTATACTGCAGTCATCCGCGCATTCCTCAATGTACTCAGACAAACCTTGGTGTACCTAGTACACCTGGGATTACCCAGGTTGTGCAGGTGTACCCAGGCTGAGTGGGTATTCATTCCCTGCTGTCTCTGGGTATAGCGTGATGTATGTGGCACACCCAGGAGAATCCAGTTATACTCCAATTTATCTGGATAAACCTCAATGTACACAGGTATAGTCCAGGTTCCTTACTACACCCCAGTTTACCCAGGAGTACCCCTGTTTATTCCACAACACCAGTTTACTTGGGGGTACCCGAGCTGTGTAAGCATACCCTAGTTAAACGTAACTAACCTGATATTCTCTACTGTACCCAGATGTACCCCAGTTTACCCTCAATATTCCTCAATTTACCTCATTATTCCCCAGTTTACCCTGCTATTCCCCAGTTTACCCCATTCCCCAATTTACCCTGCTATTCCTCAGTTTACCCGATTTTCCTCAATTTACCTCATTATTCCCCAGTTTATTGCAGTCTACCTGTGCACCTGACTTTGGTTGTGGGTAAATTGTCAGAGGTGATTATAAAAGATAGGATTCATGGACATTTAGAGGGGGAATTACAATGCTATTAGGCAGGAACTGCAGAGCATAAACTGGGAACAGATGTTCTCAGGGAAATGCACAACAGATAGGGACAGTCAGCATGGTTTTGTGCGAGGAAAATCATGTCTCACAAATTTGATTGAGTTTTTTTTGAGGAAGGTACCAAAACGTTTGATGATGTTTACTATAATAGCTATAGTGATAGGAGATTCAATGGTTAGGTGAACAGACAGGAGATTCTGTGGTTATGAGCGGGACTCCCGGATGGTATGTTACCTCCCGGGTGCCGGGGTCCGGGATGTCTCGGATTGAGTCTACGGGATTCTTAAGGGGGAGGGTGAGCAGCCAGAAGTCATGGTACACATCGGTACCAATGACATAACTAGGAAAAGTGATGAGGACCTGAAAAGTGAATATGGGGAGTTAGGTTGGAAGCCAAAAGGCAGGTCGAGCAGAGTAGTAATTTCAGGATTATTACCAGTGCCACAGGCTAGTGAGGCTAGGTATAGACAGCGAGTGCAACTGAACACGTGGCTACAGAGCTGGTGTAGGAGGGAGGGCTTCAGACATGTGGATCATTGGGATACCTTCTGGGAAACGTGGGACCTATACAGAAAGGACAGGTTGCACCTGAACTGGAGGGGCATCAATATCTTGGGCGGAAGGTTTGCTAGAGCTCTTCAGGAGGGTTTAAACTAGTTTGGCAGGGGCATGGGAACCGGAACTACAGATCAGAGGATGGGGTAGCTGGTGTACAGGCAGATACAGCATGCAGAGTGTCTGTGAGGAAGGATAGACAGTTGATAGGACAAAGTTGCAGTCAGTGCAACAGGTTGAATTGTGTCTATTTTAACGCAAGAAGTGTCAGGAATAAGGATGACGAACTTAGAGCATGGATCAGTACTTGGAACTACAATGCTGTGGCCATTACGGAGACTTGGATAACACAGGGGCAGGAATGGTTGTTGGATGTTCCGGGGTTTAGATGTTTCAAAAGAAATAGGGAGGGAGGTAAAAGAGGTGGGGGAGTGGTATTGCTAATCAGGGATGGTATTACAGCTGCAGAAAGGGAGGTCGTCGAGGAGGGTTTGTCTACTGAGTATGGATGGAAGTCAGAAACAGGAAAGGAGCAGTCACTTTATTGGGAATTTTCTATAGACCCCCAAATAGCAGCAGAGTCACTGAGGAATGATTGGGAGGCAGATTTTGGAAAGGTGCAGAAGTAATAGGGTTGTTGTCATGGGTGATTTCAACTTCCTTAATATCGACTGGAACTTCCTAAGTGCAAATAGTTTGGATTGGGCAGATTTTGTCAGGTGTGTCCAGGAAGGATTTCTGACTCAATGTGTAGACAGGCCGACTAGAGGGAAGGCCATGTTGGATTTGGTGGTTGGCAACGAACCAGGCCAGGTGTCACATCTCTCAGGAGAGCATTTCGGTGATAATGATCACCACTCCCTGACCTTTACTATTGTCATGGAGGGGGACAGGAGCAGACAGTATGGGAAAGTAATTGGGAGAGGGGGAATTACAATGCTATTAGGCAGGAACTGTGGAGCATAAACTGGGAACAGATGTTCCCAGGGAAATGCTCAACAGAAATGTGGAGCTTGTTTAGGGAGCAGTTGCTACAAGCGCTGGATAGGTTTGTCCCACTGAGGCAAGGAAAGGATGGTAAGGTGAAGGAACCTTGGATGGCGACATGTTGAACATCTAGTCGAGAGGAAGAAGGAAGCTTACTTAAGGTTGAGGAAACAAGGATTGGACAGGGCTCCAGAGGGTTACATGGTAGCTAGAAAGGAACTGAAGATGGACTTAGAAGAGCTAGAAGGGCGTATGAGAAAACCTTGGCGGGTAGGATTAAGGCAAACCCCAAGGTGTTCCGTACTGATGTGAGGAACAAGAGGATGGCCAATCAGGAATAGTGGAGGGAACTTGTGCCTGGAGTCAGAGGAGGTCGGGGAGGTCCTTAATGAATACTTTGCTTCAGTATTCACCAGTGAGAGGGACCTTGACATCTGTGAGGACAGCATGAAACAGGCAGATATGCTCGAACAGGTTGATGTTTGGAAGGAGGATGTGCCAGAAATTTAGAAAAACATGAGGATAGGTAGGTCCCCTGGGCCAAATGGGATATACCCAAGGGAAGCGACAGAAGAGATTGCTGCCCTTTTGGTGATGATCTTTGCGTCCTCACTGTCCACTGGAGTAGTCCCAGAAGATTGGAGGGTGGCAAATGTTATTCCCTTGTTCAAGAAAGGGAATAGGGATAATCCTGAGAATTACAGACTGCTCAATCTTACTTCTGTGGTGGGCAAATTATTGGAGAGGATTCTGAGAGATAGCATTTATGATTATTTGGAAAAGCACAGTTTAATTAGAAATAGTCAGCATGGCTTTGTGAGGGTCAGGTCATGCCTCACAAGCCTTACTGAATTCTTTGAAGATGTGACAAAACGCATTGATGAAGGTAGAGCAGTGGATGCAGTGTATACAGATTTTAGCAAGGCATTTGATAAGGTTCCCCGTGGTAGGCTCGTGCAGAAAGTAAGGAGACACGGGATCCAGGGAAATTTGGCTGTCTGGATACAAAACTGGCTGTCCAATACAAGACAGAGGGTGGTAGTAGATGGAAAGTATTCAGCCTGGAGCTCGGTGACCAGTGATGTTCCGCAGGGATCTGTTCTGGGATCTCTACTCTTTATGATCTTTATAAATGACTTGGATGAGGAAGTGGGAGGGTGAGTTAGTAAGTTTGCTGATGACACAAAGGTTGCTGGAGTTGTGGAAAGTGTGGAGGGCTGTTGTAGGTTACAACGGGACATTGACAGGATGCAGAGCTGGGCAAAGAAGTGGCAGATGGAATTCAACCTGGAAAAGTGTAAAGTGATTCATTTTGGAAGGTCGAATTTGAATACAGAACATAGGGTTAATGGCAGGATTCTTGGCAGAGTAGTGGAACGGAGGGATCTTGGGGTCCACGTCCATAGATCCCTCAAAGTTACTACCCAAGTTGATAGGGTTGTTAAGAAGGCGTATGGTGCGTTGGGTTTCAATGGCAGGGGAATTGAGTTTAAGAGCCGCAAGGTTATGCTGCAGCTCTAAAACCCTGGTTAGACCACACTTCGAATATTGTGTCCAGTTCTGGTCATCTCATTATAGGAAGGATGTGGAAGCTTTAAAGAGGGTGCAGTGGAGATTTACTAGGATGCTGCCTGGTCTGTAGGGCAGGTCTTATGAGGAAAGGTTGAGGAAACTAGGGCTTTTCTCATTGGAGCAAAGGAGGATGAGAGGTGACTTGATAGAGGTTACAAGACAATGAGAGGCATAGACAGAGTGGATAGTCAGAGACTTTTTCCCAGGGCAGAAATGACTATTACAAGGGGGCATAATTTTAAGGTGATTGGAGGAAGGTATAGGGGAGATGTCAGAGGTAGGATCTTTACGCAGAGTGATGAGTGCATGGAATGCGCAGCGAACTGTGGTAGTGGAGTCAGATACATCAGGGACATTTAAGCAACTCTTGTATAGGCCAATGGATGATAGTAAAATGAAGGGTATGCAGGGTAGTTTGATCTTAGAGTAGGATAATAGGTCGGCACAGCATCGTGGGCCTAAGGGCCTGTACTGTTCTATGTTCTATAAAAATGGGGTGGCATAGTGGCTCAGTGGTTAGCACTGCTGCCTCACAGCACCGGGGGCCCAGGTTCAATTCCAGCCTTGGGTGACTGTCTGTGTGGGGTTTGCATGTTCTCCCCATGTCTACGTGGGTTTCCTCCATGTGCTCCAGTTTCTTCCCATAATCCAAAGATGTGCAGGCTAGGTGGACTGGCCATGCTAAATTGCCCATAGTGTTCAGGGATGTGTAGATCAGGTGGGTTATAGGGGGATAGGTCTGGGTGGGATACTCTGAGGATCAGTGTGGACTTGTTGGGCTGAAGGGCCTGTTTCCACACTGTAGGGATTCTAAGATCTATGATGTTCTTTATTTGGTTATTTGTAAAGCCTTTGACAAGGTAGACTAGTAAAGTTACGAGATTCAGGGTGAGCTTGTTAATTGGATACATAATTGGCTTACTGGCAGGAGACAGAGTGATGGTGGAAGGTTGTTTTTTTGGACTGGAGCCCTGTGACCAGCAGTGTTCCACAGGGATCAGTTCTGGGTCCTCTTTTGTTTGACATTTATATAAATGATTTGGATGAGAATATAGAAGGCATGGCTAGTCAGTTTGCGGAAGACACCAAAATTGATGGCATTGTAGACAGTGAAGGTGGTTTACTAAGAATACAAAGGGATCTTGATCAAATGGGTCAATGGACTGAAAAATGGCAGATGAGTTCAATCTGGATAAATCCAAGGTTTTGCACTTTGATACAACAAGTAGGGTAGGGCCTCGGGTAGTGTTGTAGAACAGAGGGGCCGAGGGGTTCAGGTACACAATTCTTTAAAGTTTGTGTCACATATAGACAGGATAGTTGGAAAGACATTTGGCATGTTTGCCTTCATTGCTCAAACTTTCTGAGTGTGGAGTTGGGACGTTATGTTGAAGTTGTACAGGGCATTTTGATGAGGGCTCTTCTGGAATACAGCGTGCAATTCTGATTGCCCAGTTATAGGAAGGAAATTATTAAGCTGGAGGGGGTTCAGCAGAGATTTACCAGGATGTTGCTGGGTATGGAAGGTTTGAGTTATAAAGAAAGGCTGGGACCTTTTCCAGTGGAGCGTAGGAGGTTGAGAGGCAACCTGATAAACAGAAGTTTGTAAAATAACAAGAGGTATTGATAGAGTTGATGGGAGTTGTCTTTTCCCTAAAATGGGGAAGTTCAAGACTAGGGGGTACATTTTTAAAGGTAAGACGAGACAGATTTTAAAAAGGACATGACGGGCAAATTTTTTACACAAGAGGGTGATTTGTGTGTGGAATGAACTTCCTGAGGAAGCGGTGGATGTGGGTACAGCTACAACGTTCACAAGACATTTGGATAGGTACATGAATAGGAAAGGTTTGGAGGGATGAACCGGGAGTAGGGGGTAGGGGGATGAACTGGAGAATGGACCCTTCGGCCCAACGAGTCCCCGCTGACCATGTTCTCAAACTAAACTAGCCCCACCTGCCTGCTCCCCGTGTTTTTCCCCCCCCCCCATTCCCCTTATTCCCAGGTTTATTTCTGGATTCACCCCCTCCCCCAACCTCTGGGGTCTCCCTCCTCCCCCTCCCAGGTTTACCCCCACCCCATTCCCCTTATTCCCAGATTTATTCCCAGGTTTACCCCCCCATTCCCAGGTGTACCCCCCATTCCCCTTATTCCCGGGTGTATGCCCCCCATTCCCCCTATTCCCGGGTTTACCCCCCCATTCCTGGGTTTACCTC
>JAHRHZ010000004.1:2110757-2155592 GCA_024137785.1 Ginglymostoma cirratum
TGTGGGAGGGTGGGGGTGGAGGTGGGATGGGGGATGTGGGGGTGGAGGAGTATGGGGTATATGGGGGGGATGTGGGTTGCTTGGTGGGGGGACGGGGGGTCGGGGGGGATGTGGGTTGCGTGGTGGGGGTCGGGGGGATGTGGGTTGCGTGGTGGGGGACGGGGGGGTCGGGGGGGATGTGGGTTGCGTGGTGGGTGACGGGGGGTCGGGGGGATGTGGGGTGGGTGGGGGGGTGGGGGGGGATGTGGGTTGTGTGGTGGGGGACGGGGGTTGGGGGCAGGGTGTGCCGGAGTTTGGGTTGTGTGTTGTGGGACAGGATGGTGGGGGGTACGGGGCTGTGGGGAGTGTGGTCTTGGGGGCAGGGTGAGAGGGTTGAGGTTGGGCAGGGGTTGGTGAGGAGGATGAGGGGTGGGAGATGAGGGGGATGAGTGGTGTGTGGTTGCAAGAGTTGGGGGGGTGGGGGAGTGAGTTCAGGGGTTTTGCGTATTTGGGAAGAGGGTAGGGGTGATTGGACAGATCATCATTGTATCTGTCCGTGAAGCAACCAGTTACAATCAGATGTCAAATTATATATAAAATCTCAGGTATTTGCCAAATAATATATAATGTAACCTTTGAGATTTGTATAGAAATTTTTGCATAGTATAACTTATCTCTGCATATGTCTCTGTATATCCATTACAAACCCACTGACTCCCACAGCTACCTGGACTATACATCCTCACATAATAAGGTGCGGAGCTGGATGAACACAGCAGGCCAAGCAGCATCATAGGAGCAGGAAACCATTTCTGATGAAGGGTCTAGGCCCAAAACGTCTAGCTTTCCTGCTCCTCTGATGCTGCTGGGCCTGCTGTGTTCATCCAGCCCCACACCTTGTTATCTCGGATTCTCCAGCATCTGCAGTACCTATCTCTATCCATCCTCACACCCCACTTCCTGTAAAGACTCCTTCCCATTCTCTCAGCTCCTCCGTCTCCGTCGCATATGTTCAGATGAGGCCAACTTCAACACGGGAGCCTCCGAAACGAGTCTGCCTCAACCGAGGTTTCCCAAGCTCCATTGTCGATGGGGCCCTCAACCAGGTCTGACCCATCTCCTGCACTTGCGCCCTCGCCCTTTCTCTTCCCTCCCGCAACAGCGATAGGGTTCCCCTTATCGTCACCTACCATCCCACCAACACCAACACCAACATCCACATCCACATCCAGAAGATCATCAGACGCCATTTCCACCGCCACCAGCAAGATGCCACCACCAGACACACATTCCCCTCCCCTCCCTTGTCCACCTTCTGCAGGGACCGTTCCCTCTGGGACACCCTGATCCACACTTCCTTCACCCCGAACATCTGCCCATGGCACCTTCCCCTGTAACCGGCGAAGGCACAACACCTACCCATTTACCTCCTCCCTCCCCAGTATCCAAGGGCCCAAACGTACCTTCCAGGTGAAGCAACACTTCACCTGCACTTCCCAGAATCTAGTCTACTGCATTCACTGCTCACAATGTGGTCTCCTCTACACTGGGGAAACGAAGCGTTGACTGGGTGACCGCTTTGCAGAACATCTGCGATCCTCAACTACCTGTTCCCTGACCAACATCTCTGTCTCTGGCTTGCTGCAGTGTTCCAGTGAAGCCCAACGCAAGCTGGAGGAACAACACCTCATTTTCCACTTGGGGACCCTCCAGACTCAATATTGAGTTCAATTATTTTAGGGCCTAAACTCTCCCATGTCCCAGCCGCCTACTTCATACACCAGGCCTTGTTACCACATAACCTGCCGTTACACACTCCCTGTTGTTAGTCACTAACAGTCCCCATTAACAACAATTCACCCTCCCAGCCTGATCGTTAGCAACTCCTTTGTCTGTCCAACTGTCTTTCTCTCTCTTTGGGCTGCATCCCATCGTTTACTCCCTACCCCACCCACCTCCCTATTTTCTGCAAGGAAACTGACCTTTTCCCAGCCACCATCCGTTCTGAGGAAGGGCTGCCAAACCTGAAACGTTAACTCTGTTTTCTCCTTCACAGATGCTGCCAGACCTGCTGAGCTTTTCCAGCAACTTTGTTTTTGTTCCTGATTTACAGCATCCGCAGTTCTTTCGGTTTTTATCTCTGTATATAACTTATTTCGAATATAACCATGTAAAGCCTATATTAAACTGTGTGAATGTTAATTACATATTTGAGATATATGCAGAGACATAATATGTAATGCTTAGTCACCCTGTTATAGGTATAACATATCAATGTTATTTATATTTAATAAACTTTTTATAAAGTAGTGGTCAAAGATGTGCCCAAACCTCTCATTGTGGCTTCATAGTCATACAGAAACAGACACTTTGGTCCAAATTGTCCACGCTGACCAAGTTTCCCAAGAATTCCTATTTGTCTGCTTTTGGCCCATATCCCTCTAAACCTTTCCTATTCATGTACCTGTCCAAATGTCTATTAAATGTTGTGACTGTAACTGCATCTATCACTTCCTCTGGCAGTTCATTCCGCATATGAACGAGCCCATGTGAAAAAATTGCCCCTCAGTTCCGTTTCCAATCTTTTCCCCTCACCTTAAAAAATGCCTCTACACTAGAGAAAAGAACTTTGCTATTCACCTTATCTACGCCCATCATGATCTTATAAACATCTACAAGGTCACCCCTCAACTGCCTGCGTTCCAGTGAAAAAAGTCCCAGCCTGTCCTTATAACTCCAGTCCCTACAACATCTTGGGTAATCTTTCCTGCACCCTCTCCAATTTAATGGTATCCTTCCTATAGCAGGGCAACCAGAACTGTGCATAGTACTCCAGAAGTGCTGTCTTTATTATTTTATGGAATTGCTGGCAGGGCCTGAATTTATTTGGAGGAAGAGCCATATTAACTGAAAAATGTTGACTTGTATTTCTGTCCTCAGATGCTGCTGAGTTTAGTTAGCACCTCCCATTTTTGTTTATTGCCCTAATTGAGAAATTGTTGACAGACTGCCTTCTTGACCTTCTGAGTGACTCGTTTGCCCATTTCAAAGAATAGCCTCTGAATGGAGGAGTCGAGAACCAGCGAGCAAAGGGATGAGGAGGGGTTTTTCTCTTAGAAGGTTGTTTGTAATTTGGAAACAAAAACGGAAGCTGGATTAATGGAAGTATACAAACCTGAGTTAAACAGGTTTTTGATTGACAAGGGAATTAAGGGTGGGGGGAACAGGCATCAAGTCCACAGTTGATCAGCCATTGAACAATGGAGCAGGTTCAAGGGCTGAATTTTGTCGTCACCATGCTGAGGGTGGCTTTCAATTCCAGATGTGTTGATTAATTGAATTTATCCAACTTATCTAGATAGGGGCCAGCTCCAACAACACTCGAGAAGCTTGATACTGGCCAGGACAAAGAGGCCCACTTGATTGGCAGCAAACATCCACTCCCTCCACCTCCAATGCTCAGTAACAGCAGTGTGGACCATCTACAAAGATGCACTGCAAAAATTTGCCAAAGATCCTTAGCCAGCACCTTCTAAAACCACAACCACCACCATCGCCACCTGGAAACACAAGGGCAGTGGATACATGGGAACACCAACCCTTCCAAGTTCCCCTCCAAACCACTGACTTAGAAATATTTCACCATTTCTTCACTCTCTTTTTGGGTCAAAATCCTGGAACTCCCTCCTTAACAGCATTGCAGGCGTCACTACAGCTAATGGACTGACGCAGTTCAAGAAGGTAGCTCTCCACCGCCAGCTCAAGGGCAAATAGGAAGGTCAATAAATGTGGCCCAGCCAGCAAGACCCACATCCCTCGAGTGAATGAAGAAAATAAAATCCTTCCAATACTGCGGTACCCAATACTGTGCACAGTAGTCCAACTGAGGTCTAACAAGTGTCTTAATCAGGTTCAGCATCACGTTACTTTTGTACGCTATGCCTTTATTAATGGTAATATCTATCATTCTGTTCTAGACGCTGGATCTATCCAACAACGAGCTCTCAGAGATTCCTTGTGAGCTTGCTGACTGTCCCAAACTGAAAGAAATAAACTTCAAAGGAAATTGTTTAACCGATAAACGACTAGAAAAAATGGTGAATGGATGCCAGACCAAATCCATCCTGGACTATCTGAAATCAGGGGGTCGTGGCAAGGGGAAGGGAAAAGGAGAGAGTGCAGAGAAAACAGAGAGCAGAGAGAAAAGCAGCAGGAAGCAGAAGAAAGCTCTGAGGAAAGATGATGAGGAATCTGATGAAATGGAGGAATTGAACAAATTAGTGGTGCGAGTGCTGCATGTTTCTGAAAGTCCATCCTCTGTGTTTGTGAAAGTCACTCCCAATGTCAAGGAAGTGAGGCCCTACATTGTGTGTTGTATTGTGGAAGGAATGAACCTCCGGGCTGGAAATGCATTGAAACGATTCCTGGTGGCTCAGGTAATTCTATTGTCAACCTCATTTTTTTTTTAAAATAACTACATTCCCTTGTTATTGCAGTGTCCTGTTAAGATTTATCATTTAGCCATTTAGGTGTTAGGCACTACATTTACTTATCCACTTTTGACCTATCACATCTACACAAACACAAACATATCTAAAAAGGAAAACACTCCTATCCATTCCGTATAACCTTAACAAGCTGAAGTTACTGGCTAGGTCTGTTGTAATTTATGAATGAGTTTGCTCCCTGTACTTTATTTTAGTCAACATGGAAAGTTTAAGGATAAGATGATATACCAGTAACTGGAGATTGCCAGGTTAAATAGCTTGTTCATGCTACTGTCCTCTGTTAATTTGCAACCAACCTACTGCTTCAGTATTTGACCATGTTTTATAAATCCATTCTGCCTATGCCAATATAATCTGTGAAGCGGAGAATTATACTTTGCACTCATTCTGTTATAGTGACAAACCTTGAATAAATAATTTGAAAGTTAATTCATCAGACTATTTGTGTAACCATAACAGGAAGTGTCAGTGTTCATTATGTGACCTCCCTCAAGTGAGGGAAAGGATCCGAGCACACAGTTTCCACAAGCTCTGTATTACACATTCGGAGAGGGAAATATTTCTGGACCAGACCAAATTCCCTTTAAATATATTGAGAAGATGGTCTAGACCTTAACTTTTTCTTATTTTAAAGGCAAGCGTAAGGCGTTACGTTCCAGATGCAATTCAATTGGTCAAACTATTCAACTTTAAGAAAAACACACTCTATTTTTACACCACAGTTTAAAATATAGGCAAAATAAAATAAAAAAGACTATCAATACTTAACAAGATAATATATATTTTAACTTCTACTGATTAACTGTTCCAATATAGTAACATCCCATAGACACACCCTTGGCAAAGGCAAATTCAGTAAAACTGATTGTCTCACATGCAATTCTAGCAGAGGGAAGATAACCCCAGCTTTCAGCTGTAACAGAGAGAGGAGTAAGACCGTCCACATCCAGCTTCAAGACCCCAGCAACTGCAGAAAGCTAAAACTAAAAATCTGGTTCAGTGGGAGCTTGACCCCACCCATTCGGGGTGCTCCTGTTGTTCCAACTTCTTTTGAAAAAGTGGCCTCACAAGCTGTTTATTTTATTGACTTTGAGCAGCCTCTGACTCCACCTTGCTTCATAAAAAAGCCCAGACCAAAATTCATCTCTTAAAATCATGGTATCATCACAATGTTCAGATCAACTTCTTAGGACTTGATGTAATTTCATCTTTGATTTTCTTTTAAATACTCTTATGCTTATGGGAGAAATTACTTATCTGCTAATCCCTCTTTCCTTTCCATCCTACATGACCTATATCAAACTTCGGCTGTACAACCTGGTTAACAGGAATTGTGCGTTATTCTCTTTCTCCAGACAAAGTTACATGATGATGACTGTCAGAAGAGAACACTAGCAACTATTGCGACACATGATTTACATCTGGTGAAGGGACCATTGCTGTATGATGCCAGACCCTCCCAATCCTTAAAGGTAAAATGCACAGATATGTAAATATTACAACAGTTAGTTAGTGCTCACTAGCAGAAATAATTAAAAATAGGCCTTGTATATAGAAATAAGATTGGTAATATCAAAACTAAACATTGCTAAAGAGACAATCAAAAATTTTCATCTTACACTTATCAGAATTGGTACATGAAACCAAACTTAGAGAGGAACAGCAATTTGGTGTGTGAGAGAAGAGGGTGCTATAATTGCTTGCATCGTGATTGGCTTGGAGATGCAACAGGAACTGTTAATGGTCAATTATCATTCGCTGACCAGACTCGCACCAGGCAGGTAGACTCCTGATTGGTCAGGGTTGTTGCCATGGGGAATGCAGCAGGGACTGACAATCTCCAAGACCCTTTCCTCAATGAAAAAGGCCCGATTCCTTTCGCCGACAAATAATGTGATCTTATGTGTTAATATATATAGCTAGTAGCAGGTGCAAATCAATTACACTTAGAGCCCAGCTGATCTTAAATTGGTTTCTGGTGTATTTTCTTAGCATATTCATAATTATTTAGTAAATGTTATCCAAAAGCAGAATCACATTTAATGCTGGAGACGGTGTCCTGAGGTTTGTAAGCATGGACTGGTTAAGTGTGGTCAGCAGGCTGTCTGCTGCGGGCAGCCAAAGGGATGTGTTGTTTGATATGGTCTGCTGATTTGTGGAACATACAGACTACAACCTGGCATGACAGTGACACAAACTCAGAGACCACATTTACTCAATTGTGTGGTACACACAATGTCTTTCGTGCTTACAAACCATAAAAAAGTCTTGCAAAATGTCCATTAAGATGATGTTCTATATGGTTTTACATTGTAAGTGAAGGGCTGTATATCACGGTATTCCAATGGAAATTTCTGAATACCTGGATATGATTGGCGTAACCCAATTAAACTGTATATTGAGATGAAGCAGTTTACCCTCATCCAATTTAATATATCATATTGTAGCCATTCTGATTGTACACAGCTTCAAAACAGGAATCTGCTTTGGCCAAGGCAACATTTCTCTCAATGGTTAACTATCCAGTTATACTTGCTTTCCTGTTCTTTTTTAAAACAAACATCTATTTATTTTATATTTATACTCAGTTTATAAACATAATACTTTTAAAAAATGTGTTGCACCAAAACCAATTTGAAGTAGGTGAACTACGTTTGCAAATTAGACAAAACAGCTGAAACTCAGCAAAAGGGCACAGCGGAAAAGAGCTGGAAGAACCTAAACAGAATGCTGAGATAACAAGCATGGGGCTGGATGAACACAGCAGGTCAAGCAGCATCATAGGAGCAGGAAAACTCGACGTTTCGGGCCTAAACCCTTCATCTCAGATTCTCCAGCATCTGCAGTACCTTTTATCTCTAAACAGAATGCTGTTTAGTTAGGGAGAGATACAATTATTCTCAGAACTCTGTTCCAATAGGATTGCACCATTCACATCCAGTTCAAAAGCGCCGCCATGCTAACAGGGAGATAAGTGATGATAGCTGCTATCATCAGATTTCTGTCTATCATTAGTTTTATATAAACATCAGGATTTGGAGAAATCTCAGTTTAAAACCTCCATTTTAAACACATCAGTTTTGTAATAGTCGCATCAGCCTATGAAGGATACAACACTGCAGAAATTATGTTGCAATTATACAAAACCCTGGTTAGACCCCACTTGGAGTATTGTGAGCAGATCTGGGCACCACACCTTAGAAAGGATATATTGGCCTTGGAGGGAGTACAGTGTAGTTTACAAAAATAATATCTGGACATCAAAAGTTAACTAATGAGGAGAGGTTATACAAATTAGGAACAAAAACAAAATTGCTGGAAAAGCTCAGCAGGTCTAGCAGCATCTGTGAAGGAAAAAACAAAGTTAACGTTTCGGGTCCGGTGACCCTTCCTCAGAACTGTTCCTGATTTGTTCCTGATTTACAGCATCCACAGTTATTTTGGTTTTTATACAAATTAGGACTGTTTTCTCTATTTAGAATTTAGAAGGGTAGAGTGATCTGATCAAAGTCTTCAAGATATTAACAGGAAAAGACAGGGTAGATAAACTATTTTCACTGGGTGGCGATTCTGGAACTAGGGGACAGATTCTGAGAGTTAGGGCCGGACCGTTCAGGACAGATGTTAGGAAGCACTTCTACACACAAAGAGTGGTAGAGGTTTGGAACTGTCTTCCACAAACAGCAGTGGGTGGATGATCACTTGTTTATTTTAAATCTGAGATTGATAGAGTCTTGCTAACCAAAGATATTAAGAGATATGGGACAAAAGCAGGTATTTGGAGTTAGACCAGAGACAGGAACTTCACCAGTGGCTAAAGATGATACAAAAATCTCTGCAATTTCTTCCCTAGCCTCCTACAACATCCGAGGATGAACTTGATCAGGCCAAGGGGAGTTGTCCACCTTAATACACTTTAAGACTGCAAACATCTTCTCTCTGGTAATGTGTGTGCAGTCCAAAACTCCTGACTTGTTTCCCTTATTTTCTTAGCTTTCATGATTTTCTCCTCAGTGAACACAGGGGAGAAATGTTCATTAAAAATCTCCCCCATCTCCTGTGGCTCCGCATATAAACAGCCATGCTGTTCTTTATTCTCTCCCTGGCCACCCTTTTACTGTTAGTGTAGCTATGGAACTTTTTGGGATTATCTTTAACCCTATCTGCCAGATCCATCTCAGACCCTCTTTTTGAACTTCTGAATTCCCTCTTAAGTGTGCTGCTACACTTTTTATAGTCTCCTAGGGATTCACTTGAGCCTGATAGCTTAAACCCAACGTATGCCTCCTTCCTTTTCCTAACCAGAGCCTCAATAACTCTCGTCAGCCAGGGATCTCTAAACCTGCCTGCTTTTCCCTTCACCCAAATGGGTACTTACTGTACCTGGACTCTTGATATCACACTTTTAAAAGCCTCCCATTTTCCAGTCGTTCGTTTTCCTTCAAATAGACTCACCCAGTCGACATCTACCGATGCTGCCTAATGGCCCCAAAATTGTTCCAGCTCCAGTTTAACACCTTAACCTGTGGACCTGTCCTATCTTTTTCCATAACGAAGTTAAAACTAACCGAGTTTTGGTCACTGAACCCAAAGTGCATTCTGACTAACACTTCAGTCACTTGCCTGACCTTGTTTCCTAAGAGGAGGTCCAGGGTTGCACCCTTCTGAGTAGGGCCCTCGACATATTGATTTAGGAAACTTTCATGGACACATTTGACAAATTCCACCCTACCCGGGCCTTTTACACTCTGGGTGGCCCAGTCAATACAGGAGAAATTAAAATCTCCAACTAATACCACTGTATTATTCCTACAGGTACCTGCAATCTCTCTACACATCTGTTCCTCTAGTACCTGCTGGCTATTTGTGAGTCTATAATACAGTCACAACAGAGTGACCATCTCCTTCTTATTTCTAAGTTCTAACCATACAGCCTCATTTGATGACCCCTTAAGAATATCCTGTCTAAGCACTGTTGTTATGTCCTCCCTTATCAAAAGGGCAACTCCCCCTCCTCGTTTACTTGTACTTCTGTCACGCCTGTAGCTGTGTATCCGGGAACATTGAGCTGCCTGTCCTGCCCTTCTGTCAGCCATGTTTCTGTTATGGCTATAATATCCCAGTCCCCAGAGCCAATCCATGCTCTGAATTCATCTGCCTTACCAGTCAGGCCTCGTGCGTTGAAATAAATGCACTTTAAACCAGAAGTCTTTTCCCTCCCTTTATTGTGCCCCTAGCTGTCCTGAATAGTCAACTTGCTGTCAATGGCTAATGTATTTCCCCCTGACTTCTCAGTGGCCCCTCTCTTATTCGGAATTCCACCCACACCCCCACCCCCCCCCCCACCCCCCCCCCCCCCCCCCGCCAAACTAGTTTAAGCCTCTTTCTCAGCAAAGGGTTAAACAAAATAAACTAACATTACATGTAATTGGGACCTTGATCAGATGGGCCAATGGGCCGAGGAGTGGCAGATGGAGTTTATTTAGATAAATGTGAGGTGTTGCATTTTGGAAACACAAATCAGGGCAGAACTTAGACACTTAATGGTGTCATCCTGAGGAGTGTTGCTGAACAAAGAGACCTCAGACTGCAGGTTCATAGTTCCTTCAAAGTGGAGTCCCAGGTTGACAGGATAGTAAAGACAATGTTTGGTACACTTGCCTTTATTGGTCAGCTCATTGAGTATAGGAGTTGGGAGGTCATGTTGCAGCTGTAGAGGACATCAGTTAGGCCACTTTTGGAATACTGCATGCAATTCTGGTGTCCCTGCTATAGGAAGGATGTTATGGAACAAGGGTTCCATAAGGGTTGAAAGGGTTCAGAAAAGATTTACAAGGATGTTGCTGGGACTGCAGGTTTGAGCTATAGGGAGAGGCTGAATAGGCTGGGACTATTTTCCCTGGTGCATAGGAGGTGGCAGGGTGACCTTATAGAGGTTTATAAATCATGAGGGGCGTGGATAGAGTGAATAGCCAAGGTCTTTTCCCCAGGGTGGCCGATTCCAAAACTAGAGGGCATAGGTTTAAGGTGAGAGGGGAAAGATTTAAAAGAGACTTAGGGAGCATCTTTTTCATACAGAAGGTGGTGTGTGTGTGGAACGAGCTGCCAGAGAAAGTGGTGGAGGCTGGGACAATTACAACATTTGAAGGGTATCTGGATTGGTATATGAATAGGAAGGGTTTAGCAGGATATGGGCCAAATACTGACAAATGGGACTAGATTAATTTAGGATATCTGGTCAGCATGGACGAGTTGGACTGAAGGCTGTGTTTCCAAGCTGTACAGCTCTATGACTCTGACTCTATAATTATAAATCACTTTCGGTTTTTTATTTAGAGCCCTATTACAGTAGGGGATAATGAAGAGTATGGCAATTTAAACCATTGGGAGTGAATTGACGTTTGGGTGTAAAGTATTTAATTTGTGAAGGTTGTTACTAAAGCAGATGCCATCAAGCACGTTGGAAATAAAATATTTCCTTTCTATTTAGACTTAATCACCTAGAGCTAACAAGAAAGGTACTTTGTAAATTATAAATGAATTTGGTCCCATTGCTTTATTTCTGACAACATGGAAAGTTTAAGCATGAGATGATGCACACGTAACCAGAGATTGCCAGATTAAATAGCTCAGTTATGTTCACTTATTTTGCTTCTCATGTGCTGCTCCAGTATTTTTAACCTTACTCGTTAGATTTGTTTATACCACAATAATGTTGACATGATTGTAAATGTGTGAGGTTACTTTCCATACAGCCACGCAGGTAGAGCAGGTAGTGGAATTTTGGCCTTTATTGCTAAAGGAATGGAGTAAAAAGGTAGGATAGTGTTGTTACAATTGTTCAAGTTGAGACCGTGTCTGAAATACTATGAACAGTTTTGGTCTTTTAGTTGAGAAATGATGTAATTGCATTGGGAGGCTGTTCAGCAAACATTGGCTAGGTTAGTTCCAGAGATTAAAAGTTTGTTTTCATAGATCATAGATCATAGAATCCCTACAGTGTGGAAATAGGCTCTATAACCCACCTATTCTACACATCCCTGAACACTACGGGCAATTTAGAATGGCCAATCCACAGTAACCTGCACACCTTTGGACTGTGGGAGGAAACCAGAGCACCCGGAGGAAACCCCTGCAGACACCGGGAAAACGTGCAAACTCCACACAGACAGTCACCCAAGGGTGGAATTGAACCCGGGTCCCTGGCACTGTGAGGCAGCAGTGCTAACCACTGAGCCACTGTGCGAATGGGCTGTTTAGGCATATACTGACCAGAATTCAGAAGAATGAGAGAGGTTTTAATTGATGTATATAAGGTGCTAAAGGGATTGACAAAGTAGACATAATGATGTTTTTTCTTGGGGAATCTAGAATGAGAGGTCATAGGAACAGGAGTAGGCCATTCAGCCCCTTGAGCCTGCTCCACCATTCCATAAGATAATGGCTGATCTGTGGTCTAATTCCAAATGTCTGCCTTGGGCCCATAACCCTTGATACCTTTGCTTAATAAGAATTTGTCTATCTCAGATTTAAATTTAACAACTGAATTAAAATTGACCGCTGTTTAAGGAAGAGAGTTTCAAACTCTTTGTGTGTAGAATTGAAGAGAGTCAAAATTTTAGGCAAAGGGGTGATGCATTTAAAACAGGTGAGGAGGAATTACATCTCTCAAAGTGTTAGGAATCTGTGTAATTCAGTACCCAGAGACCGTTAGAAATGGGAACAAGAATGTATCGTTTGACCTTTTGAGCCTACTGTGACATTTTCCCTGTAGCCTGACTGATCAAGAATCTGTCTATCTCAGCCTTAAATATAGACAAGGACTCTGTCTCCACAGTTCTCTGAGGCAAGGAGTTCCAAAGACTCAAAACATCTGAGAGAAGAAGTTCCTCCTCATCTCAGCCCTTTTATTCTGGGACTCTGCCCTGTGGTCCTAGACTCTCTCATGAGGGAAAACAGCTTCTCAGCATTTACTCTGTCAAAACCTTTAAGAATTCGATATGTTTCAATGAGAACACCTCTCATTGTTCTAAACGCCATTGAGGTAGAGTCCCAAACTGTTTAGTCTTTGCTCATTAAACAATCCTTCCATAACAGGGATTATTCTCGTGAACATCTGTGAACTGCCTCCAATGAAACATCTTTCCCTGAATAAGGGGACCAAAACTGCTCACGGTGCTCCAGATGTGGTCCCACCAGCACCTTGTACAGTTGCAGTAAAACTCCCCTGCTGTTATACTCCAACCCCCTTGAAATAAGGGACAACATTCCATTGGCCTTCCTGAATACTTGCTGCACCTATGTGCTGGCTTTCTGTGTTTACTGCACAAGTACCCCCAAGTCCCTTTGTGTTGCAGCTTCTCTATTTATATAATACAGTTCTTTAGTTCTCCCTTCCTAAATGCACAATTTATAAATTATATTCATCTTGCCCACTTACTTCACCTATCAATATCTCTCTTTAAACTGTTTGCATTCCTCTTGAACGTGCCTTTCCACCTATTTTTGTGTTATCTGCAAATTCAACTACAGTATGTTGGTTTCCTTTCCCCATGTCACTAATATAGATTATAATTCATTGACTAGAAACTCAACTGGACTTGCTATATAAATAAATGGCTCCAACAGCAGGTCAGAGGCAAGGAATACTGCGGCGAGTAACTCACCTTCTAACCCCACCCCACCCCCACAATCCCCACCCCACTACCACCACCACCACCACCACCACCACCAGCACCCAACTCAAAACCTTGTCCACCATCTACAAGGCACAAGTCAGGAGTGTGATGGAATACTCCTCACTTGCCTGGATGAGTACAGCCCCAACAACACTCGAGAAGCTTGACACCATCCAGGACAAAGCAGCCCACTGGATTGGCACTACATCCACTCCCTTCACCAGCAGCAGCAGTGTGTGATATCTGCAAGATGCACTGCAGAAATTCTAAACAATCATTTGACAGCATCTTCCAAACCCACGACTACTTCCATCTAGAAAGGCAAGGGTAGCAGATGCATGAGAATACCACTGCCTCTATGTTCCTTCCAAGCCACTCACCATCCTGAATTGGAAGTATATTACCGTTCCTTCACTGTCACTGGATCAAAATGGTAGAATTCCCTCCCAAAGGGCGTTGTGAGTCTATCTACAGCATGTGGACTGCAGCAGTTCAAGAAGCCAGCTCACCATCACCTTCTCACTGACAAGTAGGGGCGGGCAATAAATGCTGGCTAGCCCACATCCCATGAATTATAAAAACACAGTTACCTGATCTCTGTGGTACCCCATTGGATACAGGTCACCAACCTGAAAAAGAACCCTTTATCACCATTAGTTGTTTCCTGTCCTCTAGCCAAGTCTCCTGCAATAACTACAGAAGTACATAAATTCCTGATTCCCAGGGGGATGAAAGATTATTGTGATGTGCAGGAATGTAGAGTTGAGGTTCAAATCAGATCAGCCATGATGTTATTCAGTGGTGGAGCGGCCAGAAAAGCTTAGGGTCTAGTCTTGTTCCTAACAGTGTGGTGTGTGTATGTACGTACACGAGGGATTAATAATTGAGCAAATAGGACAAATTATTGATCAGCAATATATTGCAGATAATGAGGGTCTTTCATGTTGATAAAGGAGTTTTGATTCATTGAGAGGTTCAGTAAATGTTCAATCTAGATGAGACATGGGTTTAGGTTGATATTGCCAGCAGTGAATGGGTACTTGATGCAAAGGATAAGAAGGAGATTAGTTGCTGTGGAGTGGAGAGAGGAGAACTCCCTCTCCTGATGGAGTATCCTATTCCCACTCCTGTGCTGATTGATGTCAGCTAGTTTACCAGGGGCCAACAATTGTACTTAGAAACCTTCTTGAATTATATGCGTCAGTTCCACAAACACTTTTATCTCCTAGGTTATTCGGAGAACCCATACTTGTATTTAAACTGATATTGATTGTATTAATGTTATCCAGTCAAGACTGAGTGATTGATAAAGTTTATCTTTCCAACACAAATGGACTCCAGCACTTGTTGCAGCTTAGACTGTCTTAATGAGTTTGATTTATGTTTTTATTGACATCACTAAGCTTTATGGAGCTGCTGCCAGGTAGCTTAAGTTTCCATTAAGCATAACGATATTCCTGTCAGAGTAGTTCTTAGAATATTCTAATTGTTTAAAGTGCTTTGCCTGAGGGAGGGTTAATACAATAATCAATGATGTATGGACAGTTTCTCTTGTGTTCCAGAGCTGGAGGAATTTGAGCATTATTAGCTATTTACAGTTTATGGTCTGGTACTTCTAATAAATACACAAAGAAAATACCAGATAAAGATTGAAAAGGACAGAAAGACAAAGATCGGAGCAATAAATTGCAAGGATGCATGGTTTAACAGGATAGAATGGAATTAGTGAAATCATATTAAAATAAGGTAAACAAGAGAAAGCAATGACCTATTACAGTTCCATAAAAATGAATTAGAATGGGTTTTGCACAAAAGCAGTGGCAAGCAGCTGATGTGGGAGGCAAGTGGTTCAGTTTATCGCACGATCAACATCCTGGGGGGTACCATTGACCAGAAACTCGACCGGACTCGCTACATAAATTAGTGGCTACAATAGTAGGTCAGAGGCTAGGAATACTGCGGTGAGTAACTTGCCTCCTAACTCCTTATCTACAAGGGACAAGTCACGGGTGTGGTGGAATACTCTCCACTTATCTGGATGGGGGCAGCTCTAACAACACTGAAGAAGCTTGATACCAGCCAGGACAAAGCAGGCCCCACTTGACTGGCATCAAACATCCACTCCTGCACCACTGACACTCAGTAGCAGCAGTGTGTACCATCTACAAGGTGCAGTGCAGAAATTCACTGAGGATCCTCAGACAGCACCTTCTCAACCGACCACCACTTCCACATAGAAGGACAGGGGCAGCAGATAAATGGGAACACCATCCCCTGCAAGTTCCCCTCCAAGCCACTCACCCCCCTGACTTGGAAATATATTGCTGTTCCTTAACTGTGGCTGGGCCAATATCCTGGAATTCCTTCCCTAAGGGCATTGTGGGTCAACCTATCATATTCTGAACTTTTAATTTCTTTATTTTTCTAATTTTTTTCCTAAGGATTAAGAAGCTCTACCTAGGTATGTTTGTACCTGAGATGGTACTGTAAGTGGTGACTTGTAAGCCTTTCACAGTACTCACGTGAGTGCTTACAACAATAAAGCTAATTCTAATTCTGCAGCAGGTGGACTCCAGCAGTTCAAGAAGGCAGCTCAACACCACCTCAAGGGCAGCTAGGGAATGGCAATAAAATGCTCGCCAGCCAGCCAGCAATGCCCACAGCTTGAGTGAATAAGATGAAAACTTTGTTCTCTGAGCCAGAAGGCCCCAGATTCATGTCTCACTCCAAGACCATGTAGAAAATGCGGTGGCACAGCGGCTCGGTGGTTAGCACTGCTTCCTCACAGCACCAGGGACCCGGGTTCGATTCTACCATCAGGCGACTGTCTCTGTGGAGTTTGCACACATTCTCTCCGTCTCTGTATGGGTTTCCTCTGGTTTCCTCCCACAGTCCACAGATGTGCAGGTTAGGTGGATTGGCCATGCTAAATTACCCATGGCATCTAGGGATATGTAGGTTAGATGGAATAGCCATGGGAAATGCAGGATTGTAGGGATAGGGTAGGGGGATGGGTCTGGATGGGAATGCTGTTTGGACGGTTGGCATAGACTCGATGGGCCAAATAGCCTGCTTCCACACGAGGGATTCGAAGTGTCAAAACATTCACATGGCTCTAAGGAGGTTGTTAATGAGCTGCAAAATCCTTGGAACGCCCACACACACTATTGTCCATTCCAGACTAGAGTGTAAAGAGATACACCAAACAAATAATCAAGGAGTTGATTTAACTCCTGTTTCTGAAAAGGGAAAGAGGAGAACAGCAATGAACTGTAATCCAATAAGTGTAACCCTGGTCAGAAAGATAATGGAATCCTTGCATAAAAATATTATAAAAACACATTCAAAAACTTAAGAAAAAGTGGTCGGCTCGGATTCGAAAGGGCAGATATGCTTGAGCAGCCTTATTGAAGAAATAGAGGTGGAGGGGCAGAGAGATGTAAGGAGAAATTCCAGAGTTTGAGGCCTTGGCAACTGAAGGCACAGCCACAAATAGTGGAACAAAGGAAACTGAAAAACAACAATCATCTCATAGAGAAGAGTATAGTGGACTGTCTAAAGCATTTAGATTTATATGATTGTGTGTTTTACAGGCTTGAGCATGATTCCTGAGGAATGTAATCATTGCTATGCAGTGCAGTAAATTGTTAGGTACAACAAGTTTCTTAGCTGGCTTCTTTAGAATGGGCTTGCCCTCTGCTCAAACTGATCAGCTTCCACTCCATTTACTATCCAAAAATCTGATCCATTCCAAAAATGAAGTTCTTGAAAAGCAAATTTATAAATCTGTTTTTCTTAACTCATTGTGCCCTTGCCATTGGAAGAGAGTAAAGCATAATTTACTCTTGTACAAAATGCAAATAAATGCGGGAAGGATGTTTCTGATGCCTGGGGAATCCAAAGCTTGGCGGGGGGGCACGGTCACAGTCTAAGGATAAGGAGGTTGGCTATTTAGAACTGAAATGAGGAGAAATGTCTTCACCCAGACAATGGTGAGCCTGTGAGGTTCTTTATCACAGAAAGCTGTTGAGGCCAATACATTATTTTCAAGAAGAAGTTAGAGATGGTTCTTAGAGCTAAAAGGATCAAAGGACATGGGGTGAGGACGTGGGAACAGGGGACTGAGTTGGATGATTAGCCGTGATTCTATCAAATGGTGAAGGAGGCTTGAAGGGCCAAATAGCCTACATTCTCCTTTTTTCCACGATTCTAAATAAACCAGCCATCAGAAAATTAAAGCAGGGAGGAAAATCAGCAGTAACACATTGTGTTCGGAAATAGTCCTTTTGACCATTAGCTATATGAGTTTAGTTGGGTATGGTGGACTGTCTATGAGGAGAGATTGAGTAGATTGGGCCTGCACTTGTTGGTATATAGAAGAATGAGAGTTGACCTCAGTGAAATATACAAAATTCCTAAAAGATTTGACAGGTTACATGCAGGAAGGTGGTTTCACCTTGTAGGAAAGACTAAAACCAGAGAGCATCATCTCAGAGTAAGGATTCATACATATAAGACAGAGCTGAGAAGGATCTCCTTCTCCTTGAGGGCAGTGAATCAATGGAATTCTTTACCACAGAGGGCTGTCAAGGCTGGGTCATAAAATTTATTCAAGGCTCAGATAAGATTTTCAATCAGGAAGGGAATCAAAGGTTATGGAGAAAATGCAAGAAAGTGGAGTTGGGGATGATCAGATCAGTTGTGATCTCCATTGAATGGTGGAGCAGACTCAGTGGGCAAATGACCTACTCTACTCCTGTGCCTTATGGACTTATGGGTGAGTTCATTAATTAACGTCACTGAAAATGAAGTGAAAGATTTCAGCATGCTTGTGAGTATGTTTGTGTTGAGGTGCCTAAAGCAGTGTTCCATTCAGTTTTACCACTAACAACAATCCAACTCTATGAAGCTTTATCAATATTTGAGTAATTCTGTTTGTACATTTAGATTGTGCCACTTGGAAGGAAAGAGATAAAGGCGACTGACCTGTTACAGCGATTACAGATGGAAGCTGATGAGCAACGCAAACAGAAGAAACGTCAGAATGTTTCTGGCCTTCACAAGTCAGTTATACATTTTATTAATTGTGAGACAGGCTTACTGTTATTCTTTTACAGGTTGCTGAAAAACTACTAATGTTGCTGCACAGCTGCTAACTTTTCACTTGAGGTAATAGCAGCAGCCTCCTTGAGGTGGATCTGAAGCACAGCAGGACTTTGGAAAGTAACACAGCTCACATCTGCCGAATGATCTTTCTGTTTTTCCCCTTTTGAAGGCATTAATTCTGTACCAGCTCCTATAGGATGCAATACATTGTGTGATCGTTCAGAGAAATAGGAACTGATTAGAAACTTATCCATCCATGACATGATCAGAACCATGCCTCATCCTAGAGGATATTCAAGGATATATATAAGAGGATAATCTTTCAGATGCAACTTGTTAATGATATTCAGGGACAGGAACTCCCTCTTCCTGGAGGAAGAGGTCATTTATAGCACCATCCAGTCTGAAAGCTTGTTCAGGACAGAACAGCTGTTGAGCTTAGAACTTCCTTATTCTATATGACAAAGTTAATGACTTGATACATAAATAAACGAAGATACTTGTCTTTATTTGGTGAGGTATGGAATACAAGAGTTGGGAGGTTATGGTGAAACTGTTATAGGATGTTGATTAAACCACAGTTGGGGTACTGTGTGCAGTTCTGGTCACCTCTGTCCAAGGTGATGCCAGACCTGCTGAGCTTTTCCAGCCATTTCCGTTTTTGTTTCTGAATTACCACATCCGCAGCTCATTTCAGTTTTTACATCAGAAGGATGTAATTGTACTGGAGAAGGTACAGAGGGGATTCACCAGGATGTTGCCCGACGTGGAGCAATTCAGCAATGAAGAAAGGCCAGATGGGCTGGGGTTGTTTTCGTTGGAGCAGAGAAGGCTGAGGGGAGAACTGATTGAGGTTTAGAAAATCGAATGGCTTAGATAGAATAGATGGGAATAAATTGTTCGTCTTAGTGGAGAGGTCAGTTACCGGGGGCATAGATTTAAAATTTAAAAGTGGGGGAAGGTTTAGAGGAGATTTTAGGAAAATTTTTTTCACCGAGTATGATGGGCATCTGGAATTACTACATGAAAAGACAGTAGAGGCAGAAACCATGACAGCATTTAAAAAAAACATAAATTAATTGCTTTTTTCTGAAGTGCCATATTATGCAAGAATATGGACCAAATGCTGGAAAATGGAATGAGAGTAGATAGGTGCTTTATGACTGGCGTGGATATGATGTGCTGAATGGCCTCTTTCTGTGCTGTTATAATAAATGAGTTAGAACAAAGAACAATACAGCACAAGAATAGGCCCTTCGGCCCTTCAAATCTGTGCTGCCACATTTTGCCCTTCCGTACTAAAACAGTGTTCAGGATCAGTATCCCTCTATTCCCTTCTTCTTCATGTATTTGCCCAGGTGCTCCTTGAATGCTGCCATATGATTCTCGCCTTAAAATGATGTTAGCAGGTAAGTTAATTGGATCACATTTACCAGTCAATGCTAAATCATAAAATCCATTGTTCAGTATTGACAGGGAATTGGATGATGGGGAACGTTGCGATTTGAATTCATCCTGTCTTCAACAAATTCTTATGCATAGAATTCCTGATGGATGTTAGAGTTAAAAGAACGTTAAAATGGTAATAACCATTAGCAAGTCATAGAATTTGACATAAATTATACCACAAAATATGTAATGATAATTTGCCAGCATATTAGAAAGTGCATGGCCAAAGATCAATTTGCAAGTATTATTAAAAAGTAGAGACTTTAATGTAGAATTACAGCATTATCGTGTGTGTATTCATTCATATGATGTACGGTAAATAATGTCTTGGTCACACACTAGTCATGAAGCTTGTGTATTCCGGTATCCCTCTGTTTTCCAGATATCTCCAGTTACTTAACGGAAAGGAAAATTTTCCTTGTTTAGTCGATGCGGAAGATCATGTAATTTCATTCCCACCAATCACAAACAGTGACAAAACAAAGGTATGTTAATAATTAGCCTTAGCTCCTTGCAAGAGGTCAAAAATGAGTCATAGTTACGTTTCCATTAAGTCTGTACAGTCCTGCAGAGACCACGCAAAGTTTTGACAAGTCACATACCGTAAGCAAAGTGAGTTTTACTTTTCTCATTTATTATACTTCATTGTTCTTGTGTGTAGATCCGTCATGAAGTTGAGAATATTTATAGGCATCAATGAGCTATGGATTAGATATTTGTTCACTGTTCACTAGGACCCGAGTTCAAAGCTAGCCTGTACGGTATCCTAATGAATCCCTATGTGTTAGCTTTTTAGAGAGCTTTAATGAAGTGAATTTATACAGTTTTACTTTGTTTGGATGGCACTGGAGTAATGACACAAAGCTACTACTCAATGCTCAATATGTTTTTGGTGTCCTTCTGGTAATTTGAAATAGATATGATCGCTTTGTGTAACCAAACTAAGAAAAAGGACAATTACATCAACAATACCACAACCCATGTCACCGTGGAGTATTGCCAACATCACTTCCAAATAGAATAAAGAAAGAAGAGAAAATAGTGACTCTAAGATCTTCATGTCCCTTCCCCAGTTCAGACGGCACTAATGGATCCATAATGTAGTGATGTGTCCTCCAGAAACATCACCACCTTTATCAGGCGTTGGTAGTGAATGAGGAGGATGTCGATGAGGTAAAATTCAGAGTATTCTGGGAGCTCTCCGATACCAGTTTGAGACAATCCATCAGCAGATTCTGGGCCATTCTTGACATCCTCTACTTCCTTTGCTTCAGAAAGCTCTATGTCGAAGAGATTGACTGCTTTCACCGGTGCAGCCTATACTTATGCAGAAATATTCCAGCCCAAATGAGTGGCAATGACTCCAACACAATGGCTCATTTCCTACACCATAGGGTAGCAGGACTAGTGCTGTCCAAAGTGTTGATGTATGAGAGGGGAAAGCAGGGAGAGATAATCAATGAACTGGTCATCCCCTGGCCACAGTCGATGTAACAAAACTGACTAGGCCATTCCCACTCGGTCAGTCGCTGATCTGAAGACTTCCACCTCCCTGTTCCGGGGGAGCTCTCTTCTAAACTGTGACCGTTGCAGAAGTATTGCAGAAGGAGATTAGTCTGTCAATGTTGTACTTTTGCTCAGAGAGACGACTGATGTAGGAAATGAAGAGGTTTCACGCTGAAGCAGTTGGAATTTTCTCCTGTGATTGTGCTGAGACACAGTGTTCGGTTAGGAAAGAGTGTGCTGTGCTCACTGGTGGTCCTCAGTCTTGGCACACGGGAGGTGTTCTGTTCCCGGACACTTAATGCCGCTTAATGTGATTGGCACAAGCAAAGTAATGAAACACAAAGGTTGTTTTATGTTCAGTTGTGAAGACATTAAACCATTGCTGACTGTAGAAGGTATACTAGTCCAACTTGCTGCTGTGTCTCACTTTTTAATGGAATAGAATGGAATGATTAAATGATGTTTCTGCTCTGTTTTACAAAATGCTACTTTGCTCCCCTTCATTCCTGAAGACTATCTAGCCATGATTTCAGTCACCTTGTGGTACGTGAACAGAGCGATCCCTCATACATGCTCTTTAGAGTGTTATTAAACTAGAACAGTCTGGTAGTGTATTGCATCCCAGCTCAGTCGTTGTCTCCATCGAAAAGCCACATGCAGATCCCCTTTGAGGTGAATGTAACATGATAGTCAGGGGTAGGTAACCTGGCAAAAGATTATCAGCTCTATCATAATTTAGGCATTGAAATCCGTTTTTGTTCTTCTATCACCACCCTCTGGAGATAGATTAACTTATTGTCACAGTCAATTAAACCAGGCTCTTTCCCCACCGATCTGGTTCATGATAAACTATTGGGATAGCCGAGGGAAATGTTCTTATAAAATACTTGAATTTTGTGGAAAATTTGTCTAAATATTTAGTGTCAGCTGTAGTTCACTTGGTAGCACGCTCATCTTTAAGTCAGAAATAGTGGGTTCAATTTCTCAGTCCAGGAGTTCAACAACCACTTCAAAGCTGAGCCCTCAGTGCAGTACTGAGGGAGTGCTGCGTTGTTAGAGCACTGTCTTTTGGATGGTAGGTTAAACCGAGGCCGCCCCAGTTAGATATGAAAGATCCATGGCACTAATTTGAAGGGCAGTGAAGCTATCCTGGTGTCCTGACCGGTATTTATCCCCCAATCAATATCACTAAAGCAGATTGTTTCATACTTATCACATTGTGGGCGCTTACTGTTTAAAGATTGGCTGCTGTCTTTACTGCATCATGACAGTGAGTAAATTCAAAAATATTTCATTGATTGTAAAGGGAGCTGGGATGTCCTGAGATTGTAAAAAGGGCTTTACAAATGCACGCCTTGTTTCTGAAAGAAAATGTCTAAATAAGTTACTGCACTGTTCAATGCTCTGAGAGTAAAGAGGCAGTCATTTTGATGCCTTCTAATTTCTGCATGGAATGTGACCTATACTGACATATATTTTTATTTGGAAGACTAAACAATGTTGGAAAATCACAGCCACACAATCAGCAGCCGTTAAAAAGAAATGACTAATATTTGGGCCTGAGAGCTTCCCTCAGTTTTTTTATTTCCCCACTGTTGTATTTTTCATGTTGCTTTCTAATACTTCATCTTGTCTTTAGATTAGAAAAACCACCAGTCAGCTGTTCTTGGAAGTAACCAGTTCCACAAACCTGCAGACTTGTAAAAATGTGATGGACCGTTTGATTGTGGTGAGTAACTTGAAACCTCCTGGACTTGCACCTAGCCACTGATAATTTGTTTTGTTTTCCTTGTCCTGTAGCTACTGGTTACATGTTTAGTATAATTACCCTTACTCACATGTTAGCCATGTGGTCAAGGGACTTTTCAACTACGTATTGAATCTGTACTATCCTTTGTCATAATTTATTTCAGGTGCTTTTGCTCTGTACTGTTTCAATGTTTGCCTTAAAATTTACTTGCTATGCATGGTCAGTTTTGTCATTGAGCAGTCCCCTTGTTTTTGTCCAGCCGTGTGTCTGTGTGTGTGTTTTTTTATCCTGGTGTAGGGTCTACCCAGTATCCTCCAGCCTGTTGTGATTTTGTAGGAAGGTTGCAAGTTTTCCGAAGCAGTGAGTGAGTGGGTGGGCTTTCCCCTAGCCCCCAGTCTCTGTCCCTTTGCAAGTTCAGACAAGAAGCAGGTACTTAGAGCGTAGCAATGCACCACTAGCAGGCACTTGGCCCTGCTGGTGCTGCTGAGTGTACGCCATCTGGGATTTACAAAAACATTGTAGACACTCAAATGCAATATCTGAAATCAGCCAAACTCTCATCAGGTAACACTCTGGGGAATTCCTCAAGCCTCCACTGGTGTCGGTTGGGATTGTTTTGCAGCACATTCGAAGGATAAATTGTTCGCAACAATCTTCAGCCAGACGTACCGAGTGGATGATCCATCTCGGTCTCCAGTGGTCCCAAGCATTACAGCTACCAGTCTTCAGCCATTGATTCACTCTACATGATATCAATAAACAGTTGGAGATCCTGGATACTGCGAAGACTGTGAGTCCTGACAACATTTCGGCAATAGTACCGAAGACTTGTGCTCCAAAACCTGCTGCTCCCCGAGCCAAGCTGTTCCAGTATAGTTACAACACTGGCATCTATCTGGCAATGTGGAAAATTGCCCAAGTATGTCCTTCGCATAAAACACAGAACAAATCCAACCTGGCCACTAATTGCCCCATCAGTCTACCCTGATCGTCAGTAAAGTGATGGAAAGTGTCATCAACAGTGCTATCAAGCGGCGCCTGCTCAGTGACACCCAGTTTGGGTTCTGCCAGGGGCCACTCAGTTCCTGACCTCATTACAGCCTTGGTGCAAACATGGAAAAAAGAGCTGAATTCCAGAGGTGAGGTGAGAGTGACAGCCCTTGATATCAAGGCTGCATTCGACCAAGTGTGGCATCAAGGAGCCCCTAACAAAACTGGAATCAGTAGGTATCAGGGGCAAACTCTCCGGTGGTTGGAGTCATACCTGGCACATGGGAAGATGGTTGTGGTTGTTGGAGGTCAGTAGTCTCGGCTCCAGGACATCTCTTCAGGATTTCCTCAGGGTCGTGTCCTTGGCCCAAACATCTTCAGCTGCTTCTTGAATGACCTTCCTTCCATCATAAGGTCAGAGGTGGGAATGTTTGCCAGTGATTGCACAATGTTCACTATTCGTGACTCCTCAGATACTGAAGCAGTCCACATCCAAATGCCACAAGATCTGGACAGTATCCAGGCTTGGAATGAGAAGTGGTAAGTAACATCTGGAGCCTGGTATTTGTGTGGCACAACCATCTCAAATAAGAGAGTCTAGCCATTGCCCCATGAGATTCAATGACACTGATTCAGTGACTCCCACACTATCAACGTCCTAGGGATTACATTGACCACAAATTGAACTGAATTGGCTAGATAAATACACTAGTTATAAGAGCAGGTCGGAGGCTAAGAATACTGTGTGATGTAACTCACTTCTTGACTCCCCTAAAGCTTGAACACTGTCTACAACGTACAAGTCAGGAGTGTGATAAAATACTCTTCACTTGTCTGGATGGATCCAGCTCCAACAACACTCGAGCTTGACACCATCCAAGGCAAAACAGTCCACTTGACTGGCTTCACATCTACAAACATTCACTCCCTCTAACAGCAATGTTCAGTACCAGCAGCGTGTAATGTCTACAAATTCACCAAAGATCCTTAGGCAGCACATTGTAACCCACAGCCACTTCCATCTAGAAGGACTAGGCTACAGATACATGGGAACACCACCATCTTCAGGTTTCCCTCCAAGCCACTGACCATCCTGACATGGAAATATGTCGCCATTCCTTCACTGTCACTGGGTCAGAATCCTGGAACTTGTGGGTCCGTCTACAGCACATAAAATGCAGTGGTTCAAAAGGGCAGCTCACTACCACCTTCTTAAGGGCAACTAGGGACAGGCATTAAATGCTGGCCCAGACAGTGTTGTTCCACAAGTGAATAAAAAAGATAAATTTGTCATTTTCATTGTGAGTTTCAACTGTCATCTAGCCCTGGATCTCTCTTGTAAAATGATTACTGGATAACAGTATACTGGCTATCTCATAATGAACAACCAAAACTGTTTAGTGCTTAAATTTGAGCAGCTCCTGTAATAAGCAGTCCTTTGTCACACAATGCCAGACAGCCTTATTACATCAAGGAATTCAACACCTTTATTGTAATTTTAACCTGCTGTTAATCAGCATTGTATCCAGGTTTTGAATTATAAAAGACCTTTGTTCAATCTAACTGTCTAAGGGTAGCTTGTACAGTTATGTAAGTATTAAACCACCATGCTCTGTTAACCAGCAATAGCGTGAAGTAATGAAGAGTGAGTCTCTAAAAATTATATATCGCATTGTTGTTCTATATCAGGAACATTAAAGTGAAAGGGCTGATATGTTTCACAGCTCTTGCAGGGATGGTTTATGCTCAGGAGTGAATTATTGTCTGGCGCATTCATGCCTTACCTGTCTGTTTTTGATATAAAACCAGACCACTTTGTAGTGATATACTTGATGGCCTTTAAACCTGAGCATGAACTGAACTGCAATGCTGCTACTTCCTCCAGGAAATTTAGCTCTGCTTTAATCCAAAGTCAGAACCAGATGCAACCTGCAAATATACCAGAACTGCAGCATCAGTCCTCTCATGGTTTAAATGCACCCAAAGAGATCAGCATGAGATTACTTAAGACTGACCAGAGCACCAGCAAAATTTGAACCCCACTGATTATGGTTTTTAGTAAATCTCACCACGATTTTGCAATTTGGTAGTTATAGATTATTTCTGCTGATGTGAAATTCTAGCTGAGAGGAAAGATTTGTGATAAAATGTGTTGATTCAGACTGCAATTCATCAGAAGACATCACAAAGAAACTTGTTAAATTTGAAGATAGCAGGTGTTTTGAATGATATATTGGCTGTCTTTTCAGCTCACAGAGCTGACTTTGAAGTTAGTGCAGACTGTATATAACACTGTCCTCCCTGCGGCCTTTCATTGTGTGATTTTGGCAGTGTCAGCCCACCAGTTGTTCCCAACACAAGACAGTCTATAATTTGGCAATTTAGCACCTCCTTTCAGAGAGGTCATAAGGAATTATGGTATGGGAATTGGAATCATTTGAATTAGTATAACATAGCAGATTGGATTTGATGTATCTTGATGAGTTTTTGACGGTGGTAACATGGTCATCATTAGGCTGGCCCTTTTTTAATTTCAGATTTTTCAAAAACTGAATTCAGATTTCCCCATCTGCCATGGTAGGATTTGAACGCGTATACCTCAAACACTAGCATGGGGTTCTGGATTACCACTCCAGTGATATTACCACAACACCACTGCCTCCCCAAACTACACATTCAGGCGATTGTAAAAGGTTACATTCTGTGGTATTTGTGTTATCTCATGCATTACATTTTGGACTGAGCACTATGCCTATGAAAGAATAAAATCAAAAGTTTATTTTCCCAACATCTGGCAGAACAAACCTGTTCATGGGATCATCCCCTCACTGAGCAAGTTGTTCCTTTTATATAAATAAATCACTTGAAAGAAACTGGGGCCTGAGGAAGCATTCTCTCAGAAAATAGTGCATTAACTGCTGTGTGTGGCATGTCATGGAAGGTTGATTAACACAAACTTTATAAAAACAATGCAACTCATTTGATAGTCATAGAATATTACAGCATGGAAACAGACCCTTCAGTCCAATTTGTCCATGCTGACCATAATCCCAAATGAAACTAGTCCCACCTGCCTGTACATGGCCCATATCCCTCCAAACATTTCTTCATGTACTTGGATGTTATGCATAATAGTAGACTGTCAAATTGACAAACCCAATTGATTTCCTGTGGTACTCTCACTTACTCTTCTGATTTAGTTTGGAGTCATTTTCTTTACTTGTCACTGTACTGCTTCACCACCAGTGAAGCATAGCAAAAGAAATGACATAACACTACCAATGCCCACCTTATAGCTTCTGTGTCTGTGCCTATCCCTTCACTATTGTGACTCCCCCACCCAGCAGCGGAATACCTATGCCAGTTACAAGCTGTCTTTCGCAGATAGTCACTGCATTGAAGGTAATGCTCAGTAGATAACTGTTGAAATTGTGAAGACCATAAGATGTGGAAGCAGAAGTAGGCCATTCAGCCCATTGAGTCTGCTCCATTATTCAGTGAGATCATGGCTGCTGTGATCATTCTCACCTCCACTTTCCTGCCTTTTGCCCATAACTATTGATTCCCTTATTGATTAAAAATCTGTCTATCTCAGCCTTGAATATACTTAATGACCCAACTTCAAAAGTAATAGAGGCATACAGCATAGAAACAGACCTTTTGATCCAACTCGTCCCTGCCAGTCAAGTTTTCCAAACTAAACTAGTCCCATTTCCCTGCATTTGGTCCATATCCCTCTAACCCTTTTCTATTCGTGTATGTGTCGAAAGTCTTTTAAATATTGTTACTGTATCTGCATCTACCACTTCCTCTGGCAGTTTATTCCACATATAGGGGAGGTGATGGCCTAGTGGTATGATCACTAGACAGTTGATCCAGAGACCCAGATAATGCTCTGGGGACCCGGGCTCGAATCCTGCCATGGCAGATGGTGGAATTTAAATTCAATAAAAATATCTGGAATTAAGAATCTAATGATGACCATGAGTCCATTGTCGATTGTCAGGAAAAGCCCATCTTGGTCACTAATGTCCTTTAGGGAAGGAAACTGCCATCCTCACCTGGTCTGGCCTACATGTGACTCCAGACCCACAGCAATGTGGTTGACTCTTAACTGCTCTCTGGGCAATTAGGGACGGGCAATGGATGCTATCTAGCCAGCGATGCCCTCATCCCGTGAATGAATAAAGAAAAAAAAATATGCACCACCCTCAATGTGAAAAAGTTGTCCCTCACGTCCCTTTTTAAATCTTTCTCTTCTCACCTTAAAAATATGCCCCCTAGTTTTCAATTCCCTCACCCTAGGGAAAAGACCACCCACCCCGTTTGCACTGAAGAATATCACAGATTCCCTTCCCTTTGAGAGAAGAAATTCCTCCTCATCTCGGTCTTAAATGAGTGACTCCTTTTTCTGAAGTGATGCCCTCTGGTCCTAGACTCTCCCAATGAGGGAAACATCCAGTTCTTCACATCTCCCCTGTCAAGACCCCTAAGAATCTTGCATGTTTTAATAAAGTCATCACTCATTCTTCTAAATTCCAGTGAGCACAGGCCAATCTGCTGAATGTCTCCACTTAAGACAGATCCTCCATACCCAGATTCAACCTCATGAACATTGTCTGGACAGCTTCCAATGCCAGTATATTTTTCCTTAGAAACCGTTCACAATATTCTAGTTGTGATCTGACCAGAGCCGTGTATGGTTTTAGCAAGACTTTTTCTATTTTCATACTCTAGTCCATTTGAGGTAAAGATCAACATTCCATTTGCCTTCTATTTACCTATCAAACATGTAAGCTAATTTTCTGTGATTTATGGACAAGGACTCTCAAGTTGCTCTGTGCAATAGCTTTCTGGAGTCTTTCTCCACTTCAATGTTATTTAGCTCCTCTATTCTTTCTGCCAGAGTGCTTCATCTCACATTTTCTCACATTATATGCCATGTGCCAAGTTTTGCTTAATCTGTCTATATCTCTCTGCTGATGTATGGTCATCCTCCTCACTTGCCTTCCCACCTATTTTTGTCATCCACAAACGTGCCAACAGTACATTCACTTTCCTCATCCAAGTCATTAATATACATTGTAAATAATTGTGGCACTCCACTAGTAAAAGTGAAGCTTTGGAAGACAACTACAATCCAGAAAGAGATTCTGGCCCACGTAGTTGGGGAGGTGATGGCTAGTGGTGTTATCGCTAGACTATTAATCCAGAAGTGCAGCTAATGTCCTGGGAACCCTGGTTCAAATCCTGCCACAGCAGATGGAATTTGAATTCAATCAAAAAAAGTCTGGAATTGAGAATCTGCTGATGACTATGAAACCATTGTCGATCGTAGGGAAAATTCATCTGGTTCATTAATATCCTTCAGGGAAGGAAATCCGCCATTTTTACCTGGTTAGAGCTGACATGTGACTCCAGACCCACAGCTGTGTGGTTGACTGTTAACTGTCCTCTGAAATGGCCTAGCAAGCCACTTTGTTTAAAGGCAGCTAGGAATGGGCAATAAATGCTGGCCAGTCAGCAACATTCCATGAGTAAACTTTAAAAAAGGAGCTCATTGATATAGCTTTCAGTGCCTGCTATTATTGCAGAGAAGCAAGTGGCTCACACTGAATCTGCAGATCGAACTGAATTTACGGTTCAGTGAGATGTGATGTTTATTCACAGGAGCCGAAAGGATGGTGTCAGTGCACTCCCATGTTTAACGGAACAATAGGTCTGTATTCTTGCGGATGGATGGACCTTGCTCCATAATGATGCTTCGCTGCAATGAAGATTGGAACTAGATCAATGCTCCATGGCAGACTCGGTGATCTCACGCTTAGACTAAATTCCACACTATTTCCGAGTGCTGTTGGCTTGCCCTTGTGTCTTGGAAATGTCACCCTGTCATTGGAGGCTAAGTCCTTCCCATTTGACTTCCGATTATCCTCTAAATCGGTGTCATAACAACTGACGGTTATGACTAGCTATGAAATGTGTAACTTCACCACTAGCTCTGGTCAGCTGTTCCTGGCTTTGGAAATGAGTGTAGAAACGGGGACAGACTGTTCCACCAGCAAGATTTCTCAGCTCTGTTTGTAGAATGTTCGGACTGTAACTGACACCACTGGCAAACATTGATTGTTGGAAGAAGCGTGAACTTTATAGAATAGAGAGAAGTCAATTCTTTAAAAGTATTCTCTGCTTTGTTTTGTCCTATTGCACTCATCATTTCTGACTATCCTTTCCTCTTTCTGATGAGTATGCCTGTTTTCTGAATATCAGAGTCTTGATTTGCCCCTGGAAAGTTTTGAATCAAACATATAATTATCCCTAAAGGGGAGGCAAAGCAACTAAAACCAGAATTGTGAAGGTTTTCTTTAAAAGCAGATGCACATGTGAAGCAACAATAAATTTCTTTTTCTCCCAGTTTTCATCTATTTTTTTCTTTCTCAGGATCTTTTGAATGATAGACAAGCCCTGCCCTAAGCTCACTGTGTTTTGGAATATTGTGACTAAGTTACTGCTTTAAAAGACTGATTCCCAGTTACTCTTCATGAGTGTTTCAGGAAACTGAAGAATCTGTCTCCACTGTCACTGGTGTGTGAAAAGGGATCAATTGTGATCATGCTGCAGTGTTAATGTCACTGATCCCATGGATGAGGCAATTAAGAATATATAATGTAAGTTAGGAAGACACTGACAGCTCTGTTCTTCTTGCTTCCTCGAAAACCTCAGTTTTACCATCTGATATGACCCTAGGTTCTATTCAGTCAAGGCTGAGTACAGTCAATATGATGGTGCGGGTTAGCTTTATTGGCTTTAATACCCCTATTAAGAGGGAAATGATAAAATAAGGTTCTGTTTCATATTGTGATTAATTGATTTGTTTAATACATTCTATTTATATAGTGCAGACCTTATTGAAAAGTTACATGCAAAAAAGTTCCAACCTTGTTTGTGCGTTTCTTGTTTTGCCTGGTGAAATGTTTCCATATCTGAGAACAATTTGGAGTGGTTTAGGTCTAATTTAGTAGACTTTTTGAGATGTTACTTGTCAGCACACAGCAGATGTATATTAGCCATGACACATTCTTGTTTTTAATAACAGCGAATGGCGGAACTGAACAAATTCACCTTCGAAAACAAGGAGCAGGAGTTTGTATCTGATGACGTGACTGAAGTGACTAAAGACCTAACTGAAGATCAACCAGAAGCTGTGGATCTGCCCGCGATTAAGATGACCGGTCCTGAACTGATAGTGAGACAAGTGCGGGTTGTGGATGCAGAAGGGAATCTGAAGGTTGTTTACCCAGCCAAGACTGACTTAAACGTGGATGTACATAATGTAACAGTAATCCGATAGTTCCCCCACACAATTTTTTGCCACAACTTTGCACTATTTATGTTTGGGGCTTCGTTTTTTTTAAAATATGTACCGTTAACACACTTCCTCTTGAAGCTGTTGGTTTTGACTGGAAAATTTCCTGGGTGGGGTCTCTGGCTCCTTAAGTAATTGGTCACTGTTCATCTAGTGGTAACTGTACAACTACAAGGATGTGAGCAACTGTACAACCATTTTCAGCATTGTTTTCACCTGTCTCTTCTAGATTGTACGTTTGAATTGACTGTTTAGTCTCTCAAAAGAAATGTTTGTTTGCATGAGCCAGAGAAGGGTAAAGGGAGAACCCCTAAGTGTACCTCACAATATAGATCATGAGAGTAGGGAGAGAAAGAGCAAAACCAGACAATATTGCAATGTGGTAGAACTCATTAAGATCAACCCAGGAAGCTTCAGCGAATGGGTTATCTTAGTTATCGGTGGAGTGAGCAAAGTATTTCAAAGAAAAATGTCTGTTCCAGTTTACACCCCTGGTTTGGTAAATAAATGGCAACAATGTTCTGCCAACTTTGTTCAAAATGGTCAATTAATGTTACTGCCATTGTACAGCTTTCAAAATATAATCTGATGTAGTTACACATTTATTTTATCATTTTTCAACTCCATCCTTTCAGTTTTTTGCTTCAGAAATTGGCACTGAGTTACGTTGTACCTTGATCTGTTTCTGCAGTGTTTAACAATGCCAGCGTTCCTGCATGAAGGGACTAGATTGGTGGTGGTGTCATGGAATGAAAAGATCAGTGGCATGGACAATGAGATAAATCCATTCTGATTTTGCTGTATGTATTAATAAGCCAATGCTGGAAATAAAACAGACACCATTGGTAAATTCTGTGTCTAGATTCATTTGTGTGTTGTGTCATTGAAGTCAGACTGACTTATTGAATATTAATTTGTTCCACTGTCATATACCAATTATCCTGAATTATTGCAACCATCACAGAAATGACTCCTCATTATTAATCACAATTGTTACAACACAGAAGGAGACCTTTTGGCCCATCATGCCTGCACTAGTTCTGTTAACTGGTGTCAATCTCCTGCCTTTTCCCTGTATCCCTGCTCTCTAACTCTATTCAGTAATTCTCCAATGTGCTTTTGAATGCCTCAATTTAATCTCCCTCCACCACATTTCCAGGCAGTGCCTTCCGTACCCTAACTACTAAATACAAATCTTGCTACCTGTGGATGGAGAATGAAAACTGCTTTGGAAGGTACTATTTACGTACCTGAATGAACTGTTGGAGACACATTAAAGAAACTGGGGTTTATAGGATGGGATGAAGGAGGAAATAAAGTTTTATCGTACACTATAGTGGACAGAATAGTTAAAATCCATTAAATCTTATTAAAACAATTACAATTCTGCACAATATATGAAATAAGGTAAATGAGCTAATGGCACAGATTGAAATTGGCAGGATGTTGTGGGTCTCTCAGATGTGGCTGACTGGATCAGGGCTGGGAACTAAATATCCAAGGATACGCATCCTACTGAGAGGACAGACAGAGGGGGACATGATTGCCTTGTTAACAAGAAATGAAATTAAATCGATAGCAAGAAGTGATATACTGTCAGAAAGTGTAGACTCTGTATGGGTAGAATTGAGGAACCACAAAGGAAAAAAGACCCTGATAGGAGATAACAAGGTGTGGGGCTGGATGAACACAGCAGGTCAAGCAGCATCATAGGAGCAGGAAAACTTGACGTTTCGGGCCGAGACCCTTCATCAGAAATGGGGGAGGGGAAGAGGGTTCTGAAATAAATAGGGAGAGAGGGGGAGGTGGATAGAGGATGGATAGAGGAGAGGATAGGTGGAGAGGAGGCAGACAAGTCGAAGAGGCGGGGATGGAGCCAGTAAAGGTGAGTGTAGGTAGGGGGGCAGGGAGGAGATAGGTCAGTCCAGGGAGGACGGACAGGTCAAGGGGGCGGGATGATGTTAGTAGATAGGAGATGCGGGTGTGGCTTGAGGTGAGAGGAAAAACCGGTTAGGGAGGTGGAGATGAGCTGGGCTGGTTTTGGGATGCGGTTGGGGGATGGGAGAGTGATGCCACCCGAAGGCTGCAGGAACAGCAAATCATATTCAGCCTGGGAACCCTGCAGCCCAATGGCATCAATGTGGATTTCACAAGCTTCAAAATCTCCCCTCCCGCAACCGCATCCCAAAACCAGCCCAGCTCATCTCCACCACCCTAACCTGTTTTTCCTCTCACCTCAAGCCACACCCCCATCTCCTATCTACTAACATCATCCCGCCCCCTTGACCTGTCCGTCCTCCCTGGACTGACCTATCTCCTCCCTACCCCCCTACCTCCACTCACCTTTACTGGCTCCATCCTCGCATCTTCAACTTGTCTGCCTCCTCTCCACCTATCCTCTTCTCTATCCATCCTCTATCCGCCTCACCCTCTCTCCCTATTTATTTCAGAACCCTCTTCCCCTCCCCCATTTCTGATGAAGGGTTTGGGTCCGAAACGTCAAGTTTTCCTGCTCCTATGATGCTGCTTGACCTGCTGTGTTCATCCAGCCCCACGTCTTGTTATCTCGGATTCTCCAGCATCTGCAGTACCTTTTATCTCTGATACAAGACCCTGATAGGAGTTGTGTACAGGCCTCCTAGCAGTAGTCGGGATGTGGGGAAGAAAATAAAATGAGGAGGTAGACAAGGTGTGTAATCATGGAGGACTTTGATATGTAGGTGAACGAGGAAAATGAGGTTGGTAGCAGATCCCGATTTGTGGAATGGCTGAGATGTGTGTTTTTTTTGGGAGCAGCTTCTGGTAGAGCCCACAAAGAAATTAGAGCCATACAGCACAGAAACAGATCCTTCAGTCCAACTCATCTGTGCTGACCAGACATCCCAATCTGACCTAGTCCCGTTTGCCAGCATTTGACCCATATCCCTCTTAAACCCTTCCTATTCATATACCCATCCAGATGTCTTATAAATGTCGTAATTGTACCAGCCTCCACCACTTCCTCTGGCAGCTCATTCCACCGCGCTCTGTGTGAAAACATTGTCCCTTAGGTCCTTTTTAAATCTTTCCCGTCTCACCCTAAACCTATGCCCCCTAGGTTTGGACTCCCCCACCCTAGGAGAAAGACCTTGGCTATTCACCCTGCCCATGCCCCTCGTGATTTTATAAACCTCTATAAGGTCACCCCACAGCCTCCGACATTCCGGGGAAAATAGCCACGGTCTATTCAGCCTCTCCCTATGACTCAAATCCTCCACTGCTGGCATCATCCTTGTAAATCTTTTCTGCACCCTCTCAAGTTCAACAACATCTTTCCTACAGAAGGACAACCAGATTTGTACGTAGTATTCTGAAAGTGGCCTCACCAATGTCCTATACAGATGCAACATGACATCCCAGGTCTATGTGCAGTGAAGCAGACTTGATTAGGGAGCTTAAGGTGAAGGAATCCCTAGGAGGCAATGACTGTAATATGATAGAATTCACTCTGCAGTTTGAGAGGGAGAAGAGTGAAGGTAACTACAAAAACATGAGGGAGGAGTTGGCCAGAGCTGATTGGAAGGGGAGTCTAGCAGGAAAAACGGTGGAGCAGCAATGACAGGAGTTTCTGGGGGTAATTCGGGAGGCACAGCAGAAATTCATCTCAAGGAAGAAAAAACATGCTAAGGGGAGGACAAGGCAACCATGAGTGACAAAGGAAGTCAGGAACAGCATAAAAGCAAAAGAAAAAGCCTTGGGAAGCCCTAAAAATCACCAGAAAGTAACTAAAAAAGCAATAAAGAGGAAGTAGATAAAATATGAGATAGGAATATAAAAGATTGCAAGAGTATTTTTGGGTATCTAAAAGGGAAGAGAGAAGCAAGAGTGGTCATTGGACCGCTGGAAAATGAGACTGGAGAAGTAGTTATGGGGAACAAAGAAAGGTGGAGGAACTGAACAGGTACTTTGCATCATTCTTCATGGTGGAAGACACCGGCAGTAAAGCAGAACTTCGAGAGAATCAGAGGGCTGTGATGAGTGCAGGGGCCATCATCAAAGAGAAGGTGCTAGGGAAGCTGAACTGTCTGAAGGTGGATAAGTAATGTAGACCAGATGGACTACATCACAGAGCTCTAAAGGGGAGGAGACTATAGAGGCATTGGTGGTGATCTTTCAGGAATAACTGCTATCAAGCAAGGTGCCAGAGGACTGGAAAGTGGCTAACGTAACACCCCTGTTCAGAAGGGAGGGAGCCAGAAGACAGGAAACTATAGGCTGGTTAGCCTGACCTCAGTCTTGGCAAGGCTTTAGAGTCCATTATGAAAGATGAGATTGCGGAGTATTAAGAAGTGCGTAGTACAATAGGGCTGAGTCAGCATGGCTTTGTCAAGTGGCGGTCATGCCTGATAAATTTGTTAGAATTCTTTGAGGAGAGAATAAGGAAGCTAGACAAAGGAGAGCCAGTAAGCATGATCGAATTGGATTTCTGGAAGGTCTTTGACAATGTGCTGCATAGGAGGCTACTAAATAAGACAAGAATCCATGGTGTTAGAGCAAGATCCTGGCATGGATAGAGGACTGGCTAACTGGCAGAAGGCAGAGAGTAAGGATAAAGTGGTCTTTTTCAGGATGGCAGCCAGTGACTAGTGAAGTACCACAGGGGTTTTTGTTAGGACTGTAACTATTCACGTTATGCATTAACCATTTGGACAAAGGAACCCAGGGCATTATTGTTAGGATTGTAGCTGAAACAAATATAGTTGGAGAGGTAGACAGTGTTGAGGAAGCGGAGAGGCTGCACACAACTTGGACAGGCTAGGAGAATGGGAAAAGAAGTGGCAGATGGAACACAATGTTGGAAAGTGTGAGGTTATACAATTTGGTAGGAAGAGTAGAGGCATAGACTATTTTCTAAATGGGGAAAGGTTTTGGAAATCTGAAGCACGTAGGGATTTGGAGTCCTCAGGTTTCTCTTCAGGTTAACATGCAGACTCAGTTGGCAGTTAGGAAGGCAAGTGCAATGTTAGCATTCATTTCAAAAGGGCTAGAATACAAGAGCAGAGATGTACGGCAGTGGCTATGTGAGGCTCCAGTCACGCCACATTTGGAATAAGGTGAGCATTTTTGGACCCATATCTAAGGAAGGATGTGTGGCCTTGGAGGGGTCCAGAGGAGGCTCACAAGGATGATCCAAGGGATGAAGTGCTTGTCAAATGAGGAACAGTTGAGCAGTCTGGGTCTGTACTCGTTGGAATTTAGAAGGATGAGGGGCAATCTGATTGAAACATACAGAATGGGTTGGATGCTCTGTGGGTCGGTGTGGACTTGGGCCGAAGAGCCTGTTTCTACACTGTAGGGATTCTATAAATTAAAAAAAGAATGCTGAGGGGCTTGGATAGAGCGGACGGGGAGAAGTTGTTTCCACTAGTAGGAGAGACTAGGACCGAGAGCACAGCCTCAGAGTGAAGGCACAACACCCTAGAACTGAGATGAGGAAGAATTTCATCAGCGAGAGGGTGATGCATCTGTAGAATTCATTGCCACAGAAGGCTATGAGGCCAAATCATTGGGTGTGTTTAGGACAGAGATAAATAGGTTAGGTAAGAGGATTGAGAGTTATGGGGAGAGGGCAGGAGAATGGGTTTGAGAAACAGATCAGCCATGACTTAATGGTGGAGCAGACTCGATGGGCCACATGGACTAAAGCCTCCTGCATCTTATGGTCTTATTTTTGCAAAACCTTCCTGTCATCACATTTCTCCTGCAATGTTTATTCTATTTTTTGTGGAGCTGTTAACTCTTTTACTGAGTTGTGATCCCATGGGCTGTAGGGCCTTGGCTCCAATATATCATTGCTGTGGTTGACTGCACAGACGCCAAGCCGAAACCCAAATACATGTTCAGCCAAACAAAATCCATTGTGAACTGGGCTGAGGAATAGAAACCCAGAGCTCTCGCTGCTGACTGATAGTCACTGTTCCACTAACCAAGGCCAACCAAATCTCTTGATCAAACATTGGGCACAGCATTTTTCTGAGCTATATTACTCACTGTTAATGAGATAAAATCAGGGACAGTTAAAAGGCTAGCTGTGAAGATAAATAGTGTTTATTGCTCCTGTGGGAAACCCACAAAGACACAGGGAGAATGTGGAAACTCCACACAGACAATTGCCCAAGGCTGGAATCAAACCCAGGTCCCTGGTGCTGTGAGGCTGCATCAATGACACCGAGCCACCCATCTTGTAATGTATTAGATCAGCTGGTATCAAAACTGCCAAAACAAGTTTCTAGAAACAGTTTGAGTACAAAACAGATGTGTATTTGCAAGATCTTGCCCCTTAAAAACTTAAAAAGATTTACCAGTGAAGATACCTCATTCGTGTCATTTTTGTACTGTTGTCCTTTGTTTGAATGGCTTGTAAAATAAAGATTAGTGTAGATCCACTTTCACAAACATTGCATATATCAAAGCTCTTTATGACCAGTGATTGTGGCCACTTGTCATGTCAGAAGCACAGCAGCCAATAGGGGCACTGCATGTACTGTATTTCACGAACAAGTGTGTCAATGTGGCGAGTGTTACTGTCTGTGATCTGGGACGTGTGCTGGTGGAATGTCTGTATTTCTCTAATGATTCCAAAGTTTATTTTAACTTATGACTTTAAATCATTAATTACTTACCCATGCACTATTCCTACATCTAGTAACAGAAGCTGATTAATTGAAACTCCAGCTTAACTAGGGATCTCAATTCGATTAAAACAGCTTTAGGCTCAACACTTGTTGTCACCAGCCTTTTATATGGCAGCAAGATTTGGGTTATGACCAAAGTTACCAGCAGGGGCTGGTGAATTTGCAAAGGGATACTTTGAAGTCAAGCACCCTCACCAAAGGCAATTCCTCCATTGTTGCAACCAAGATCATGGGGAAACATGGTCCAGAAATTGCATCCTCATGCTAAATAATCAGTGTTTGAAACTGAAGGATGGTACCCAATCTTGAGAAGGACAAGGAAAATATTTTAAGGACAATACAAACCCATCATTGTAATGGCAGCAAATTGGCATTGGTACACAGGAAGAACTTGCAGTTAACGATATCACTTGGCAGAGTCTCACCCACCAAACCACCAGGAAAGACTCAAGGTCAAATCATACGGGGAAATAAACACTGTTTACATTTATAGCAAGCTTTTTAATGGCCTCTGATTTTACTTCCCTGTGTCTGTGCGGTTTTCCTCTGGGTGCTCTGGTTTCATCCCAAAATCCAAAGATGTACAGGTTAGGTGGATTGGCCGTGGGAAATGCAGGGTTACGGGACAGAGGGAGGGGTGTGATGCTCTTCGGAGGGTTGATATGGATTTGATGGGTTGCCACTCTGACTGTCTGCATAAACTCAGCTTTGGAGAAGTGAGGGAACCAGAAGAGAGAGCAGAACCCTGGCTCATAAACAGCTTGTCCTCACTGCCTGAAGGCATAGCTCTAAGAATGATCATGCTGAGTCACCTCAGGACAGACAAGCCATGAAGTCTGCCTGATAGCATTCTTATTTTAAATGACTGGTGGGGACAGTGATCACAGCAATATTGATGACCATGCCAATGAGAATGTCATGGAATACAGGGTGGGTCACAGTTACAAACTTTAATAATGAGAGTGCACAGCGCAGCAAGCAGACTGAACAGATTTGGACAAACAGTGAATGGAGAGGTGGGCACAACTACAAATCTGAAAGCTTGAGGGGACTGGATTGGGGGCTGTGCTTAGAACATGGAGGGACTACAGATTTTTGGAGAGAGATGGTAAGGCACAAGCTTCAAAGACTGGAAGAACAAAGCCTGAGGAAATCGAATCATTGGCATTGTCAGAGAACATTGGACCAAGGATAGTCAACATTGAGATAAGTTCAGGCATACCTGAGATGTGAGGTAAGAATCTGATGAACCTGAACAAGCTGAGAAGTTTAGGTGATCTAAATGAAGGATTAAGTATCTGGAGGCAACCAACTGGATTATGTCACTCTTTGGGATAGAATCCATCAACACATTGTATTGGTGATAACACTGGAACAGCTGGATTGTGAAGCTAGTTGAACTGAGTACAGTTGTAAAATGATTTTCTGGAGCAGTGTACCATCATCTGTGGTAGATGGAAGGATGCCAATGCAAATTGCCCGAGCAATCTACTCAATTCATTTTGAGATAACTATCCAAGGCAGAATTTGTGCCCATTCCTCAGCTATTCTTACAGCCTATAATGACAGGGTGCTTCAGATTTAGTGAAAAGGGATCAGAGCTAATCTTGAAAAGCCTCTAAACTTACCTCACGCTGACTTATTTCATATGCAAATATCCATTAAAGGTTGCACAAAACCATATTGTTGAGACTTCTGATTAACTTCGGTGCAACATTCCATCAGCAATTTGAATAACCTGTAAGAGGTGAGATTTTTCTCACCTTCACTAGAGTGATCATTCACAGTTTAAACTCCAGTTGCTGGACATAGTTTCTCAGGTACACTTGTTGGTAACTCCTGGGATGTGATAAATATTTCATAAATTACCCCAACTGTGGTGACAACGTAACATCTGCTGTTTCGTTGAGATTACTGTAGAGTGAAGCATCTCATAAGGAGTTTTTAAAATGTGCTTGCTCAGTATTCATAGAGACTGCAATATTTTAGTATGTAAAACCAATTCTATTGCTGTGTTAATTGCATTATTACTAATCGTAAGAGTTACATTTTCTGGAAGAAATTTCCTACAAAGCACAAGTAAGGAGTTTGATGGAATACTCCCCATTTGCCTGGAAGACTGCAGCTCAAGAAGCTTGACACCATCCGGGACAAAGCAGCCCACTTGATTGGCACCACATCCACAAGCATTCACTCCCTCCACCATCGATGCTCAGTAGCAGCAGTGTGTACAAGATGTACTGCAGAAATTCACCAGAAGATCCTCAGACAGCACCTTCCAAACCCACGACCACTTATATCTAGGAGGACAAGGGCAGCAGATATACGGGATCACTATCACCTCCAAGATTCTCTCCAAGTCACTCACCATCCTGACTTGGAAATATATTGCCGTTCCTTCATTGTCGCTGGGTCAAAATCCTCGAATTCCCCCCCTAATAGTATTGTGAGCCAACCCACAGCAGGAGGACTGCAGCGGTTCAAAAAGGCAGCTCACCACTACCTTCTCAAGGGCAACTAGGGATGGGCAAGAAATGCTGGCCAGCCAGCGACGCCCACATCCCACAAATGAATAAAAAAAATTGAATGAGCAGGGTCTGCTCACCTTATTTTATCTATTTATCTGGAATTATGGACTGATTCCAGCAGAGAAGGAGGCCATTCAGCCAATCAAGTCTGTGCTGGCTCTCTGCAAAAATGTTTAATTAGTTCCACTCCCTCATATTTCTCACAGCTCATAGAGGTTATTTTTTTGCTTCAGGTGCTCATCCACAATCTTTCCGAAAGCAATGATTGAATTTGTCTCCCTCCCTCAGGCAGCACCTTCCACATCTGAGTCACTTACTGGATGAAAATAAAACAGATTTTTCCTGATGTCACCATTAGTTCTTATGACAGTCACCACAAATCACAGTGTCCTCTGGAGGCTGATCCTCAGTTTCCCACCACTCACTCTGGCTAGAACTCTCATGATTTTGAACACTCCCTTCCAGTCCGCAGGAATCATTCTATAGAAATTTGGAAGGTAATCACCAATGCATAAACTATCTCTATTGTCCCCTACTTCAGCACTCTGGGATATAGATGATATAACCTCCAGTACAAGCTTCTTACTGACGCTATTTCCTTCAACTTCTCATTCTCTTGAGTCACTTGGATCTCTAGTCCTGGGAGATTTCTTGCATTATCCTCAGTGAAACCAGACACAAAATAACCATTTTACTTCTCTATGATTTTTCTATTCCCCATTGTGAATTCGCCTTGTACTGTAATAGACCCATATGCCTTTTATCCAGATATTTCTTTTTTTCACCCATGGAAACTTATACAGTTTGTTTTAATGTTGTTGTGAGATTACATTCCTATTCAATTCTCCCTTTCCATGACAGTGTCTTGGTCTTCCTTTACTACATTCTAAAAATCTGCCAATTCTTAGATCTGCTGCTGTTTCTGGTAACTTTATTAGTCTTTTCTTTTAATCTTATACAATCCTTAACTTCCTTCATTAAAAAAATGGTCAATCAACCATGGCTGAGTTCTTGAAAGATTTACTCTTGCTATAAATTCTGTAATAGTTCTTTAACATCTGTTCATTGTCCATGTAAAATCATGTCTTTTAATGTATTTTCCCAATCCACCTCAGCCAACTTGTGTTCTACGCCTTTAATTCCCTTCAATCAACACTCTTCCTTCAGTTTGAATCACCTCATTTTTAAACGTAAAAGTAAAATTGTACCATTTTATGATCCCTCATGCCTAAAGGTTCTTTTATAAAAAGATAGTTAATTTGCCCTTTTCATTACATCATACTAGATCCATAATAACATGTGCTCTAGGTGGCTGCCAACACATTGCTCTAGAAAACCATCCCTAACACACTGCGGAAACTAATCCTTCACAGCTTTAGCGTTCGATTGTTTATCCAGTGATTAAATTCACCATGATAACTCTGTTTTCCACGCTGCACGCTTCATTTATCTACTGATTAATACCATGCCCTACACCATTTGGTGGTCTAAAACACTTGATAAGGTGAAATATCAAAGATTATTGCAGAAAATAAAAACTCATGATGTTAAGGGTAACACATTAGCATGGACAGAAGATTGGCTGGCTGGCAGAAAACAGAGAGTGAGCATAAGTGAAACTTTGATTAACAGGATGTGAAGAATAAAGACCTACTGGGGTCCATGCTGAGGCTTCAGCTTTTTACAATTTATATAGATAAGGGGAGTGAATTCATGGCTCTAAATTCACAGATAACACTAAAATAAGTGGGAGAGTATGTGTGAAAACATAAGGAAACTGCAGACTGATACGGACAGGTTGAGTCATTGGGCAAAAATTTGGAAGATGAAGTATAAGGTCGGAAAATATGAGCTTACTCACTTTGACAGGAAGATTAATAAAGTATTACTTAAATAGAGAATGACTGTAGAATTCTGGGGAACAGAGGAATCTAGATGTTCTGATGGATGAGTTACAAAAAGCACAAAGTTAGTTTGCAGGTACAGCATGTCATCGCAAAGTCTAATGGATTGCTGTCCTTTATTTTCAGAGGAACTGAACATGTCAGTCAAAATATTATGCTTCAGTTACACAGGACGTTGTTGAGACCACATTCTGAATACTTAATTAGGGAAGAATACAAATATATTCGAGTGATTCAGAGGAGGTTACCTGGAAGTGTGTGAGAGTGATACCTGGAATGAGCAGGTTGTCTTATGAGAATACCTTTCTCCTAGAGGACTGTAGGGTGACTTTATTGAACTGTATCACAGCCTGAATGGTTGTGACAAGGTGGATGTGGAAAGGATGTTTCTTCTTGTGGGTCAGCCCTGAACTAGAGGCATTGTTTTAAAATTAGGGGTCACTCACTCAGGACAGAGATGAGGAGAATTCTTTTTCTCTCAGTGGGTTAGATGATTTTTACATTCAACCTCAGAAGGTAGTGGAGGTGGGTCATTGAATATTTCAAATACAGCGGTGGATAGACTCTTGTTAGGCAGGGAATCAAAGGTTATCAGGGTCAATGGGATTGTGGAGTTCTATTTTGTTCATATTTGGTATGTTTGAATATTCCTGTATTCTTCCCAATTGTTACAGCAGTAGATAGCTCACCTACAGAATTAACGTGCTCTAATCTCAATGGCTAATTACCCACTAGGCAGTGCAATTAGCTGTTTGTCTCTCCTCCTTAAATCTCAATTGAAAAGGTTATCAGTGAAATGTATTACAGTGTGGTCTATCAGGACATGACTGTTACAACTTGAGAAAGTTGGGTTTGCAAACAGCAGCACTGAACAGAGAAGCTCCTGGTGCTACAAAGAGTCCTAGATCCCCAGGTGGAAGTGGTCATGTTTGACAATTTACTGTTCTCAGTGGTGAGAAATTTTGCACCTTAACATAATTAACAACTCATTTGTAAAAATTTGTTAACAGTTTGGTGTTAAATAAGAATGTCATGTTTTGTAATGCTGGTCTTTCTGACATTTGTATCCTGGGATCCTTTAACTAAATGGCAATGCATCAACCATTGGGTCAATTTTATATATTCCTGTAATTGCACAAAATTAGCCTTTAAAGACATAACTCAAAGGAATTTTGTTTACTTCAGGGAAATTGCAGGAGCCTGGATCTGCCCAGGATTTCAATTCACCCTGTCCCAGATCTGTAGGATAATTCATGTATGAAATTGAGTGTTGGAAGTCATTGAGAACCTGTTGTGTAACAGACTGGCAGGGGAGAGAATTCCTTCTTCCAAAGGAACTCCTGCTGGTTTTATCCAGTTACAGGAGGGTGGGAACTGGGGAGGAGGTGGAGAGCTGGGAGGTGAAGGGGCATTGTCTTGATCATGGTCCGTGGATTGATAGGACCACAGCTTTGAAGTGATCTTTGGGCTGCTGGTATTTGAAAAAGGAGCTCAGAAAAATTCAAAGCTGTGGAGTATGAATTCTGAATTGTAAAGGAGGGAGGACAGATTGTGAATAGCCAGATGATAATTTGTACAATCCCTCCATTATACTTTTGTTGCTTTTCAAAACTGAATTGAGTTATATTTCTCCCTAAAGTTGTTGGGCTACAATGGGGACTGGGGCTGAGGTAAAAATGTCCATTGATGCCTTGTTGCATTAACACATTTCTTCCTGCTGCAAAGTTTATTGTCTGAGCTGTAGATTTGTGTTCACATTTCTGTGCATGCAGTAATTGGTTTGTTTGAGTACGGGAATTGCAAAGTCTTACATCAGTTGCCTAGAACCATGGTTAGTGCTGTGTGCAATTTTGGTTCCTTTGCCTTGGGAGGAATATTATTGCTATAAAGGGAACAAAGGCGCATCAGACTTGTTCCTGGGAATGCGGGACTGTCCTATGGAGACAAATTGGACTACCTGGACCTGTATTCTCCAGAGTTTCGAAGAGTGAAAGGTGGTCTCATTGAATTCTCTGAAATTCACAAAGCAATACACAGGATAGATGCAGCTAAGATGTTATCCCCAGGCTGTAGAGTCTAGAACAAGGGACACGATTCCAAAATAAGGGGGAAGCCACTTAGATCTGAGATGTCAGAAAATGTTTTTACTCAGACTATTGTGAATCTTGGAATTGTCAGTCTCAAGAGGGCTGTGGAAGTTCAGTTTTTGAGTTTATTTAAAGTAGAAGTCTAAATATCAATGACAAGAGGGGTATGGGGATAATGTGAGAAAAGGGCATTGAAGATGATTGGAGATAAAAGGTACTGCAGATGCTGGAGAATCTGAGATAACAAGCATGGGGCTGGATGAACACAGCAGGTCAAGCAGCATCATAGGAGCAGGAAAACTCGACGTTT
>JAHRHZ010000004.1:2155992-2180130 GCA_024137785.1 Ginglymostoma cirratum
CCCTTCATCAGAAGGGTTTAGGCCCAAAACGTCGAGTTTTCCTGCTCCTATGATGCTGCTTGACCTGCTGTGTTCATCCAGCCCCATTATTGAAGATGATTGGCCATGTTCACATCGAATGGTGAAGCAGATTTGATGGGCTGAATGGCCTACTCCTGTATTTCTTTCTTCTTATGTTCAAGCTGTTCATATAACATCCCATAATACTTTCCCCACAGGAAATTCTACAATCGTAATAGAAAAAGGATTGACCAGGAACTTTCCCTCTGTCTCTTACAGGTGGGACATGGTATTTCCTGGAACCTTGGTCAGAAAGCTGGAATTATAACGTCAGATCCCCAAAGACAGTTACAGGTTCAGAAACAGAGGTGGAAATGAGGAGCTGTTTGTGGAGGAGAAATGTCAGTGGTCAATGTGACAACAGTTTACACCCAGCAAGATCCCATAACAGCAATTTGACAACAACCAGATAATGTTCTTTTTTTGCAATTTTGGTTGAACAAAAAGTATTGGACAAAACACCAAGATGTACTCTCTGCTCTTCCTCATTATCCCTCTTAGATAACAGACAGGATCTCAAGGTTAATATTCTGTTAGAAAAGTAGCACCTCCAATAGTGTAGCATTCCCTCAATACCAGACTGAAATGTCAGCCTACACTATGTCCTCCATTCCTGGAATTGAACTTCAACTCCCCAACCAACCCCTACCCCTAAGTTTTTGACTGAGAGACACTGAGCCACATCTGCCACAGTAACAATTGTTCCCACGAGACAGGACTGCTCTTGATAAGTGATAGCTCGAATGTTCTGATATTCTTGATTGCTCAGGTTATCTGACACCTGCCAAATAGAAAGTTTTATAGCATGCAATGACAAATCTTTTAAATCCAAGGACAGGAGAATGAAATTAAACAGACTTTCATGGGATCTCAATATCAGATTACTTTTTCTATAACTTGAATCCTGCGAGGCTAGTACAGTTTAATTTCCACATAATAAAATTACTACTTAGAGCACAATGAGTTTAATGTTGATAATTGAGATAATTGCAGCTAAACACCCTGGCAATGAGCCTGGAACATTCCGTATCCACTTGTTTTTCTTAGTACAATCTGCCTTTGTGTCTTACAGCTAAAAAAAAACTTAATGCTTAGAATTAGAATCCCTACAGTGTGGAAACAGGCCCTTTGGCCCAACAGGTCCACACTGATCCTTGGAGCATCCCACCCAGACCCATCCCTCTATAACCCACACACCCCTGAACACTATGGGCAATTTAGCATGGCCAATCCACCTAGCCTGCACATCTCTGGACTGTGGGAGGAAACCAGAGCACCTGCAGACACGGGGAGAATGTACAAACTCCACACAGACAGTCACCTGAGGCTGGAATCAAACCCAGGTCCCTGGTGCTCTGAGGCTGCAGTGCTAACCACTGAGCCACCATGCTGCCCCGAAGTATCAGGCGAAAGAAGAATTTCAAGAAGTAAAATGATCTAATCCTTTTGAAAATTGATTTTTAATAAGCTTCTTTGTTTTCCAAAAGTAAGTAACTTGTTTGAACCTTTACATGAGGGCTTCCCAAAGTGGGGGAGGGCGTAGGCCCCACTTGTGTCATGAGCAGAAATGTCAGCGTTGCAAACTCCAAGGCCAAAATGACCACAATGGAGCTCTGCTCGAGTTATAACAGCTGTAATTCTGTTCTAACCGTCCCACAATCCCACATACAGGGATACACCAACACAGAAACATAGCAACAAGGAAAAAGAGGAGGCCACTCAGCCCTTCGAGCCTGCTCTACTATTCAATAGGATCATAGCTGATCTGATTTTAACCTCAATACCACATTCCTGCATATCTCCTGATAATCTATCATACCCTTGGTCATCAAGAATCCATCTCCATCTGCCTTAAAAATATTTAAAGATATGGCACCTACTGCCTTTTGAGGAAGGGAATTCCGGAAATACTCAACCCTTTGAGTGAAAAAAAGTTTCCTTATCTCTGTCTTAAATGCACACCCTCTTATTTTTAAACAGTGGCTCCTAGTTCTAACGTTCTGGGGAAAGGTCACCGAACCTGAAACGTTAACTCTGATTTTTCTTCACAGATGCTGCCAGACCTGCTGAGCTTTTCCAGCAACTTCTGTTTTTACTCCTAGTTCTAGATTGTCCCATAAAAGGAAACATCTTATCAACATCCACTCAGTCAGGTCCCCTCAGGATCATATATATTTTAATTGAACTGTGACACGAGATTGCAGTGGGAAATAACATGGGAAGCGATTATTTAAACAGTGTTCCTTTATATTCCACAGTCTGACAAAATTCATAATGTGGGGGTGCTGGTGTTGGAATGGGGTGGACAAGATCAGAAGTCACACGACACCAGGTTATTGTCCAACAGGTTTATTTGAAATCACAAGCTTTTGGAGCACTTTGAAAGTTTGTAATTTCAAATAAGCCCGTTGGGCTATATTCTGGTGTCGTGTGACTTCTGACCTTGACAGAACTCAAACCATTTCAGCTTCGCTCTTACATCTGAAAAGTAGCCTATATGGTATAATTGTGAAAGGGATACAAGAACAGAGACACCTAGACAAATGTAGACAAATCATTGAAAGTGCAGGACAGATTGAGAAGGTTGTTAAATAGGGGTATGGGGTCCTTGGCTTTGGTTAAATGGGAATTGAGTACAAAAGCAAGGAAGTCATAGTGATCTTTTAATGAGCAGTAGCTCAGGATCTACTAAAATACCCCCGTGTTCAATTCTTAGCATTACTATTTGGAAAAGATGTCAAAGGCTCAAAGATTTAGCGAAGGGTGCAGAGGGCATGTACCAGATTCCAACTGGGCATAAGGGTCTTCACTTATTCTGAAAGAGTGGAGAAGCTGGGGTCATTCTCCTTAGAGCAAAGCAACTTCAGAAGAAATTTGATGGAAGCATTCAAAGTCTTGAAGGGTTTTGATGGAGTAAATAAGGCCACATGATTGCAGTGGTAGAAAGGTTGGTAACCAGAGGGCACAGATTTAAGGTGATTGATAAAAGAGCCAGCTGTGACATGAAGAGACATATCCTATGCAGCAAATTGTTGTGATGTGGAACGCATTGACTAAACGTCAATGGAAGCACATTGAATAACAACTTTCAATGCGGAAATACTTCTAAGGATTCCAGAGCTATGGGGAAAAGAGCAGGGCAGTGAGACTAATTGGATGGCTCCAGCAAAGAACTGGTCTGGACTCCGTTGTGATGGGCCAGATGATGTCCTTCATTGTTTATTCTTTACTTTAATATTCTTTGATGCTATGAATCCTCTTCATTTTGTTTCTTGAGCTCTCAATTGGCATCTCAGGTTTGTTCTCCTAATATTAAGTGCCTTAAAATAATGTTTGGGTGTGTAGGGTTTGTGAAGGAAATACAAGATGTTGACTCATTAACCATTGACTATTTCCATCCCCGTTCTTTAAGAAGGTCACTCAGCCAGGAGTATGAACCTGGAGGTTTGATTGCTAGTAATAAAAGGAGAGGCTTCCCAATTAACTGCACCGAGGCACAAAGCCCAATTTATTCAGTGTTTATACAGGATTGTTCTCGACTCAACAAAAAACAACATGGAAAATTCTGTAATGATTATTGTACTATGTGCAAGATTAATGTAATCTACATCTCTGCTGCAGGGGTGAATATTAATGGCCTCTTAAATCTCTAATTTCATAATGTTTTTGACAATAAACATTGAAAAGCTTGAAAATAATTGACTATATTGGATTGAAAACAATTCTTACCTTCACTTAGTTACAAAGGCAAAATTGCAGAGGCTGGAAACCTGAAGTTAAAACAGAAAATGCCAAAAGTACTCAGCAGGTCAGACAGAATCTATGGAGACAGAAACAGATTATGAAAGATCTGAAACATAATAGACCAGGCAACTATGATATAAGAACTAAGATTGACAGTTAACTGTTCTTGCTGCATCTGTGCGCCGACAATGGCCTAACCTAGCAGCATCCTTTTCTCATACTGGACAAATTGCTGTCATTTGTTTCAGATCTGTTTCTTGTTTCTAGGCCTGATCAGTGCAAGAAAAACAGATACAACTTCCACTCTCCTTTTAGCAATGTTTACATTCTGTACAACCAAGCAATTATTTAAACTTATTTTCTTATAAGAAACCTTCCGTTCTTTGTTAACTTTGCGCATTTGGTAGAAACTAACCATGAAACTCATTTGTTGTTTTAAACTTCTAGCTACTTTTAATGTAAATATTTAGAATTGAAACAACCACCACGCCCACTCTTTCCCCCATGCCTCCCACCCAACCATGAAAACTTAAAGCCATAGAGTCACACCACAAGGAAACAGACCCTTTAGTCCAACTAGTCCATGCCAACCATAATCCCAAACTAAACTAATCTCACCTGCCTGCACCTGGCCGCTATCCCTCCAAACCTTTCCTATTCATGATGCGTATACACAAAGGCCTGAGTCTTTGGACTGGGGTGGACAAGGCCAGAAATCACATGACACCAGGTTATAGTCCAACGGGTTTATTTGAAATCACAAGATTTCGGAGCCTTACTCCTTCTTCAGATGTTAGTGAGAGAGGATGTGTCAGACGCAGAATCTGTAAGTAAAATATCAAAGGGTCACACCACTGATGAGGATGTACTAAACAAACTCAAGATGCTGTTAAATCTTTAATCATTTAGAAGGTTTTGATTGATTAGTATGTGTATGTAAATCCCCAAATTCCTTTCAAGTCACTGTCCTGTGAGAACTAAAGGCTTTATCAGTGTAAAGAAGATTGCATGCATTGTCTGACCTAAAATGTCACCTCATCTCTACACTGATAAAAACCTTTAATCATCCAGCCCCATGCTTGTTATCTCGGATTCTCCAGCATCTGCAGTACCTTTTATCTCTAAAACCTTTAATTCTTGGGTTTGTTTAGTACATTCTCATCAGTGGTGAGACCCTTTGATCTTTTACTTATAAATTCTGTGCCTGATGCCACCTCTCTCACTAACACCTGAAGAAGGAGTAAGGCTCCAAAAGCTTGTGTTTTCAAATAAACATGTTGGACTATAACCTGGTGTCGTGTGATTTCTGACCTTTTCCTATTCATGAACTTGTCCAAATGTCTTTTAAACGCTGTAACTGTACCTACATCCACCACTTTCTCAGGCAGTTCATTCCACACTCTCTGTGTAAACAGGTTGCCCATCATGTCCTCTTTAAATCTTTCTCCCCACACCTTAGAAACATGTCCCCTAGTTTTGAACTCCCCCACCCTAGGGGAAAAAAGCCTTGTCATTCACCTTATCTGTGCCCCTCATGATTTTATAAACCTCAAAAAAATTACCCTTCAACCTCCTACACTGCAGGGAAAAAGTCCCAGACTTCCCAGCCTATTTTTATATCTCAAACCCTCCATTCCAGGCAACATCCTGGCAATTTTTTTCTGACCTGTCTCCAGTTCAGTAATATCCTTGCAATAACAAGGAGACCAGAACTGCGCATAGTGCTCCAGAAGATGCCTCGCCAATGCCCTGTACAATCTCAACATGACATCCCAACCCCAATACTCAAAGGCCCGACCAATGAAGACAAGCATACTAAATGCCTTCTCAACCACCCTGTCTATATGTGATGCAAATAATTTCAAAGAATTATGTACCTGAACCCCTAGGTCTCTCTGTTCAACAACACTACCCAGGGCCATTACATTAATTGTATAGGTACTGCCCTTGTTTATATTAACAAAATGCAACACCTCACATGTATCCAAATTAAACTCCACCTGCCACTCCTTAGCACATTGACCCAATTGATCAAGATCTCTATGTAATCTTAGAAAACTTCCTTCACTGTCCACTATACCTCCAATCTTGGTGTCATCCGCAAACTTACTAACCATGCCTCCTATGTTCTCATCCAAATCATTTATATAAATGACAAACAAAAATGGACTGATCCCTGTGGAATGCCACTGGTTACAGGCCTCCAGTCCAAAAACAACCCTTCACCACCACCCTCTGACACTTATCATAAAGCCACTTTTGTAACCATTGGCAAGATCACCCTGATCCCCATGTAATCTAACTTTACTAATTGGTCTACCAGGTAGAATCTTGTCAAAAGCTTTACTGAAGTCATAGCAAGCAATGTCTTTGCTCTGCCCTCGTCAATCTTTATGGCTACTTCATTAAAACTCAAGTTAGTGAGACATGATGTTTCACCTCACACAAAACCATGCATATTATCCTGAATTAAGCCTTGCCTCTCCAAATGCATGTAAATCCTATCTTTCAGAATCGCATCCAACAATTACCCACCATCGATGTCAGACTCACAGATCTATAGTTTCCAGGGTTCTCCTTGCAGCCTTTCTTAAAGAATGGCACAATATTAGCCACCCTCCAGTCCTCGGATACTTCACCTGTGTTCATTGATGATACAAATATTTCTGCTGGTCGCCCCATAATTTCCTCCCTAACTTCCCCCAACATCCTGGGATACAATTGATCAGGTCCCAGGCACTTACCTAACTTGAAAAGCTTTTTGAAACCCACCATCAACATTTGTCTCACTGTGTTACAGGCATCACTGAGCAGGTTATTACTGAGCAGGTAGCACTGTCGATAACACGTTCCATCACTTTACCGATGATCGAGAGTAGACTGATGGGGTGAGAATTGGCCGGGTTGGATTTTTCCTGCTTTTTGTGTATAGGACATATCTGGGCAATTTTCCACATTGTTGGCTAGATGCCAGGGTTGTAACTGTACTGGTACAGCTTGGCTAGGGGAGCAGCAGGTTCTACAGTACAATTTCCAGTGTGATGTCAGGGCTGAAGCCTGGTAACGGTGATCCTGGGGACCATTGGAGGAGGCTAAGATGGATCATCCACTCAGCACTTCTGCCTTACAATTGTTGAGAATATTTCAGCTTTATCTTTTGCACTGATGCGCTGGGCTCTTCCATCATTGAGGATGGGGATATTTGTGGAGCCTCCTCCTCCAGTGAGTTGTTTAATTGTCCACCACCATTCACAACTGAGATAACAAGCATGGGGCTGGATGAACACAGCAGGTCAAGCAGCATCATAGGAGCAGGAAAACTTGACGTTTCGGGCCTAAACTGGATGTGGCAGGACTGCAGAGGTTAGATCTGATCCATTAGATTTGGAATCACTTCACTCTGTCTTTCACTTGCGGCTTATGTTGTTTGGTAACAAGTAATCCTGTTTTGCAGCTTCAACTGGGTAAAACCTCATTTTAAAGTGTGCCTGGTGCTGTTCTCGGCATGCCCTCCAGCAATCTTCATTCCCCCCCTACCCCACCGAGTGACCTTTGAAGTGTTAATTCCATGGTCTGGTGCTTCAGTGTGAAAGTGTTTACAGGAAGTGCTGGCCAAGAAATTGCAGACATGCAGTCCCTAACTTTCTGTTCATTTAAATTAATGAAGCAATTAAATCACACCATTTCCTGCAAATTCCAATGTACCCGAGGTTCACTCAGCTGCAAAATTAGCCATTACAAGTATTCACAGGGCTCTGAAAGCTAGCCTGCCCACTCAACTATCAAAAGTCAATTAGCAGCCATGGGGACAAGGCGGCATTGAGGTCAAAACTTCATAACAGAAAGTGGTATTAACTCACTGAAAGCCATTGGGCTTTCAATTTATTAATTGCCTTGTGCCAAAAATGATGTTAGTTTGTGCTCATTTATGATTCAATGGTGCTTCTCCTACCTTTGCTCCATTAATTCATTGCTATCTAATGTTGTATCAGTTTCCTGAATTACTAACATTCTTACAGGTTTATGGACCTGTTAATTTACAAATGCCTGTTTCATTAATTCACTGGTATCTGTTTCCCGAACAGGTTATTAGTTTGCCAGTTTTGCCCCAAATTCATTAATTCACTGGGATTTACTTTATTATCAAGTTATTAATTTGCTTCATTAATTCACTTTCTCCTGTTCTTGTGATCATCTGGAAGGTGCTGATTTACATATTCCCAGGAACCCACAGCTGTGTTAATTCAGTAATACACTATAACTGTACCCTATTAATTTGTGGGTTGGCTGATTTAGATGTCACTGTTGTTCTAACAATGAGTGATGGTGTAGTGATGGTAATGTCATTAGACTAGCAATTCAGAGGCTGGGTTCAAATCCCATCTTGGTGGAATTTAAGACAACAAGATGTAGAGCTGGATGAACACAGCAGGCCAAGCAGCACCAGAGGAACAGGAAGGCCGACGTTTCTGGCCTAGACCCTTCTTCAGGAAATTTAGATTCAGTTAATAAATCTGGAATATCAAAGTTAGTCTCAGTAATGATGACCATAACAAAACAAACCACCAGGTTCATTAATGTCTTTTAGAGGAAGGAAATCTACTATACTTATCTGTTCTGGCCTACAGATGACTTGACAGGAAAGATGTAAGGGCTTTGGAGAGGATGCAGAAGAGGTTTACCGGGATGCTGCCTGGATTACAGGGTATGAGCTATAAGGTCAGGCCAGAAAAACTCAGGATGTTATCTCTGGAGCGGCGGAGGCTAAGGGGAAACTTAATGGAAGTCTATAAAATTATGAGCTGCATAGATAGGGTTGATGGTCAGAATCTTTTTCCCACAGTTGAAAAGTCTAATACTAGGGAGCATGCATTTAAGGTGAGAAGGGGAAAGTTCAAGGGAGTTGTGAGGGGCAAGTGTTTTTACACAGAGAGTGGTAGGAGTCTGGAACGTGCTGCCAGGAATGGTGGTGGAGGCAGATATAATAGAGGTGTTTAAGGGACTTTTAGATAAGCACATGAATCTGCAAAGAATGGACAGATATGGACCAAATGCAGGCAGAAGGAATTAGTTTAATTTGGTGTCACGTTTGGCACAACATTGTCAGCCGAAGGGTCTGTTCCTGTGCTGTACTGTTCTATGTTTTATGACTCCCAGCAATGTTGTTGACTCCTACCTGGCCCCTGAAATGGTTGAACAAGCCAAATAGCTCCAGGGCAGTTAGGGATGGGTAATAAATGCTGGCTTTGGCAATGATGGCCTCATTCCTTGAGAGAATAAAAAACATTAGTGCCTTATTTGCTGTGCTACAAAGTTCATTAGTTGCTTTCCTTCTTGTCAGTGAGGGTATTATGTATGTAGTCTTTGCTTTTGGCAGCAAGATTGTCTAGTGTTGGTTTGCAATCAGAAACATGTTTGTAATTTATCACTTCAGGTTGTTCCATTGCATTTTTTTTTCTGTGGAGCAGAATTTCCTTCTACTTCTTGAATGAACGAGTAAAATTCCATAAAAAATTAATTTTCTTGAGAATAATGTGCGATTATGAATCTTTGAAATAGATTCACTGAACACCCATAAATTAGTCTTCAGATTAATTGTGTGGTGATGGATAATCCTAAAATTGAAATGCCAGAGGCAGAATGTATTCAATTAGCTTGATATTCTTTTATTATCCAAAACCATATGTGATCAGCAGCAAGTGTAGAAGCTACTGCCAAGAGCTGTTTCAACAGAAAAATGTTACAAAATAATCTGTATGTTTCATTTCCATAGTAAAGAATACAAAGAACATTTATAAACATTATATACATGTGACATACATCCCAATTTCAGGTCAATGTCCTTTTGCAGATAAAATGTTTCTTGTTCCATAAACAGAATAAAAGAAATGACAGAATATGGAGAACCCTAAAAATGGAATTCATTTAGGCATTTCACCCCTCGCAGCTACAATTTCGTCCTTTCTGATTCTCAGCCACAAACACACAGTGAGGAATCCTGAGAGGAGCTGGTGTAAGATACTAGGGCCTCATTGAATCAGCTCTTGCAGTGAGCTAACCCTATAGAGACTTTGGGGAGAGATTGGTCACTGAACCTGAAGTACATGCTTTCTTTGTGGCTGAGGTTATGGTACAATAACCAGGTTGTCTCTCTTCCACCCATACTGTAGGTCAGCTAAAATCGGTTACAGCACTCCCAACACCAGCAGGAATTAGATTAACATAATCAGCACAGCCCAGAGAGTGAAGCTAGAATCCTCCAAAACTGTATTAGGGTTGGGGAGTGATAATTCCAATCAATTTAAGATATGATAACATATTTTGAGATTGGAGGAGATTAATTTGCTTCTATTTTCATTACTCCTCACACTCCCTCCACTTCCTATGGAGCTGGTTATATCATACTTACTCCTGAACAGGGGTGTTCTACACCACAGCATCAGTGAACAATTAAAAGTGCAGTCAGTCAGTTTACTGGCACTTAATCTGCAGCTGATTAACACTAAATGACACGTGATGTTAGAAATTTGTTATCAGCTCAAACATAAATAACTAGTGGTTTGAATTCCTTTTCTGTGCTCCATAAACTTACAGGAACAAAAATGACAAAAATTCAAAACTCAGCATTCATTGGAGTGATACACCATTATAGACCTCACTAATTTTATTTTGTATTTACTCACAGGATGTGGGCATCTCTGGCCAGGCAGCATTTATTGCCCATTCCTAATTGCCCAGAGGGCAGTTAACACTCAACCACATTGCTGTGGTCTGGAGTCACATGAAGGCCAGACCAGGTAAGAATGACAGATTTTCTTCCCTAAAGAACATCAGTGAATCCAGAGGGTTTTTCCGACAATCAACAATGATTTCACAGTCATCATTAGACCCTCAGTTCTGGATTCTTTATTGAATTCAAATTCCACCATCTGCCATGGCAGGATTTGAACCCCAGTCCTCAGAACATTAGCTGGGTCTCTGGATTAATAGCCATTAAATAATTACAATAGCACAAAACAACAGCCAATCCAGGCTGCTCTTACATTCATTTTTTGCACATCTACACGTACGTTCAACATCTTACCCTCTGAATATAGTTAATATGGGGGTAAACCTGGGCACATTCCCATTTCTCTTCAACAGGAGGCTGGTGTTAGCAGACTCTGCTGGACTATAGTCGAGGCTGGGGAAGATGGGTTACCTGTTTCCTCATCAGACTACAGAATAATAAATAGGTTCTGAAGTGTGCCAACAAACTGTCTCTGCAGGTCAGCAAAAAGACCCCACAAAGATTGACCAAGCTCTTCAGCATGTTGTAATGTTTCCTTCTCTGATAATGGTCCTTTGAAATGCGATGGACATCTAGCTGTGCTAAAGGTGGATATAAAGTGCATGGAACTTGGCTCCAATCACCTTTGTACTTGTGATGGAGCCAAGGGGCCACTTGACCACCAAGCCCCAAATTTCATTCTGAGTCCATCAATATATACTTTGCCAGAAACAGAGTCTTTGTGCATCAGAAAACCAAAGTCCAACTTAAGGGCTCTACATTTACTGGAGCGGAGACTGACTAAAGCAACACAGAGAGCACCCTTCTCTCTCTGTGTCACATCACAGATAGTCTGATCAACTCACTCACCCCCAACAGTTCACACATTCTGATACCTGCAGCACTGCTGGACAAAACAACCTTCCCAAAACCAAGCTGAAAAAAGGTTGAGGAAGACACACATCTGTAAAATGGTGAGTTAAATCAGTCAGAATAAACACTCCATAGAAAGTCAAAACTTTGTCAGCGATGGATAAAGGAAATGGGGGGACCCACTGTCGAGCTTTGGAAAACAGTCTCCAGTTTTGGGGAACAGTTTTGAGTTTTGGCAAATAATTTTGAGTTTCGGGGAACATATTGGTTGAACTTTGAAGAACAGTTTCCAGCTTTGGGGAACAGTTTTGATGAACATATAAGCTGAGCTTTGAAGCACAGTCTCCAGTTTTGCGGGAACCCCCTGAGCTGGGGGAAACCCTCAGTCTTCCTGATGGACAATCTTGATGGAGGTGTCCTGTTCACTGGGGGGGGACAGAGTGTCCTTCCAGTCCCCGAGCCTGGGGTCCCGGTACAAACAGGCATTCACTCCTATTAACCAGTCAATGATCCTCTCGGTGGTGAATTCCTCTTCATCTGCGCTGCTGCAGCTTTCACAATCTTCCTCACTCATCTCCTCACTCTCCGCCTTGTTACCGCCTGCGGGCTGCAGCTTCTCCGGGCACCGCGCGGCCACTCGGGCCGTTCCACTCGGTGCTAGCCCCTCGCCCTGGCTGCTGCGCCGTACTAAGCGGCCGTTCTCGGGCAGTAGCGGCAGGTTCTCTTTCCCTGGGCCGGGGCAGGGCAGTGAGTGTCTCCGTCCCCCAGGGGTTCGGCTCGGTAACCGGCTTGGGGCGATCGGCGGAAGCTGGGCGCAACTGGCCTGGGGCAAGCCGCGGTTTTCCGGCGCTGCCACACTGCTCCTCCGCCGGCCCGGAGCTGGACCTGGAGCCGGGCTCTGTACCCAGACCTCTGGCCCCGGGCGGCTCCAGCCTTTCGCCTCCCGGCTCCCCCATGCCAACTTCCTGGGGAGGCTCCACGGTGCCATGGCTCGGAACAAGGTGCTCACTGCCTGTCTGGGTCTCCCTAGCTCTGCCTCTCCCTGGCTCTCTCTGCAATACTGATCCCAGCCCTCAGTCCCCCATTCTCTTTACACCAGCTCCCAACCAACCAGAGCCCTGTCCCTGCCCATAGCTCCCTCCCTCCCTACTGCTCCCAGACCAGCCTCCAGCACCCACTGAGAGCTCACCACTCTGCAATGACCAAACAGCATCCCCCCTCCAACCCCACCGCCCAGCTCCCAAATCCTCGCCCAAGACATAATCACCTCCCCCTTCCCTACCAAACCCCACCTTGCAGAATGCTCCGGTAACATCACTGGGAATGCAAGCGTGGCTACAGAGAAAAAGCAGTCCTTAATATCTCTGTGTGGCTAAAAACACCGCTTAAAGAACGGGACGTTGCCCCCAGAGATACTTCGGCAAAAGGATAGAGTGTTCCATTCAAACGCATCAGTTTTTTAAATTAAAAGGCGGCAGAGATCGCGTGCTGGTAAATCAACAACAAAAAACTACAGAAGTTAAGGGTGAGGAGTGAGTGCTTTGGAAGGGTGCCCGAGGAAAGGCTTTTTTTCACCCAGAGGCTGGTAGAAATATAGCAATGTGCTGCCTGAGAGGGTGGTAGAGGCAGGTCCGCTCGCAACATTGAAGAGGCATCTGGATGAGCACTTAAAATGCCAGGGTATTGTAGGCTACGGACCAAGTGCGGGTAAATGGGCTTAGTGCAGTTTGGTGTAAACATGGTGGGCTGAAGGGCCTGTTTCTATGCTGTATGACTCTATGAGAAATCTCATTGCAACAGGAGAGGAATTTGGTGGCCTCATTAGCTGAAACCCACCTCCTGCTCCCCCAAAATGTTGTTTTAAAACACTGTCTATAAATTTACTTGAATTTTTGACTGATGTCTCATCAGTTTTGCTAATGTCTTGTCCAAGGCATTGACCATGATTTGCTGTTGCAGAATCCCTTTCCAGATACTTTGCAGACCCAATTTCATGGTCCCCAAGGTAAGGAGTCATTGGAGAAGGAAGAGGCCATTTAGCTTATCCAATCAATTCCATGATTTAGTTATTGATTTGTGATAGAACTCCATTTACTGTCCCTTGCTTTGTATCCCTTATTACCCCACAATAATCCATCTGCCTCAGGTATTGATATTTGCAATTGATCTGTGTCAATTTCCATTTGTGGAAGAGAGTTCCAAACTTCCATCAATTTTTATATTAAAGAAAGCTAACAATGAGGTCCCCATGGTCCCACTCATTAGGCAGAGCACTGGGAGTGGTTTAACCTGAGGGCCACTATACATCAGGCAAGGGGAGACATTAAGAAGGAAAGTCCTTCATGGTAACGTCAGCTAGTTCAGGAATTGAACCCACACTGTCAGAATCACAAAGCACCCATCCAGCCAACTGAGCTAACAGTAGTTGATAGGAATTCTGCAAACATTTATTATTGAATAAATGTTAAACTGAAAACAAATGCGAAATAAGGTCAATCTGCTGTGTTTGGAAACTTGCTTGTGATTGTGAAAAAGGCTGAGTCTGAACAAAACCAACAATGCAGAAAGAATGTTACAAAGAGCCTTCATGTTTAGTATTTCTTGGAGGATGTAAGTTTTGAAGGACTGTGGAAAGATGGATTTATTTCAAGTTTTATGGATACCTGGAGTGATTTATTTAAGTTGAGTTCAGAGTGAAATACATTTGTTTTTCTGAAAGAGTGATGAAAGGAACAACTCAATACTATGTTCCTTGAGCAAGCTGGGTCTGTCAAGACTCCAGAGACAACCGTGCTTGATTAGTAACTTGACTACATGTGCCAGACTTCAGAGCGATAGCCTTTGGAACATTCTACTTTTACATCTTTCCTGCTCTCCAGAATAATCCATTGGTGAATGTACTTTTTATCCGGAAAACTAATCTCTTCAGAGAAATTCCATAGGCTCCCTCTTTTTCTAAAGCATGTGTGTGTGAATGTTTTGGTTATTTAGAGAGATAACTATTTATATTTCCATATTACTGACTCTGTGTGTGATATATGCATTACAGTTTAGAATTCAGATTTTGAACAAGTGGCATGTGGGTTTTGGGTCAGTGAGGAGTTCAGTGATTAACTTGTCAGTCTTTCTGGAGCCATAATTTTTTTAAACCAGTATGAGAGAAAGAGAGAGAGAGCTCCTGGAGTGATAATGGGAATTTATATGCATTTTATGATGGCGCAGAGTAAACATTAAAAAGCATTAGCTTACTTTTGGTTTCAAAGAATCAGAAATCGATTTACTTGCTTAAGACAAAAGGGAATCACATAGATTAAACAAAATTTCTGCAGGTAGTTTGCAGAAGCCCCGACCGGAAGTAGATTTCCTAGGTGTAAGGGTTTTAGATAGAAGTGTTTGGTTCAAACCTTGAAGAGATTATTTCAAGCTAAAAAAAGTTTAAGCTCAATGATATGAATAATCATGGGAAAGATTGTCAAACTCTCAACCAGAAATTGTAAGAAACTGAGAAGTTAAACCTATAGATGTGATCGAGAAGGAAACACTCCATGGTATTTGAGTGTTGTAAAGTGGTGGTATTGGAAATAGATAAGATTAGGTTTCTAGATTTTTTTAGATTTTAGATATTAAATTTTTATTGTTGCGTGTACTTATCCAAAGAGGAACAGGAGTAGAGTAAAAAGTGCATAATTTCACCACACATGGTGCCTTCTTAGGTATAAAAAAAGCTTAGGTACAAAGTAGTAGGAGAAATGAGAGTTAAAACGTTAAGCATTATTTCATATAATATTAGAAAAATGAAGAAATAGATTATAATTTACATTAAAGTCTTTTGTAGTTTAAACTAGGAAAATAAAGGAATAAAAGTTCAACAGTCTTTGATGAGTCCTCCACATATCCTACTCTGCTCTCTGTGTTGTGTGTTTTAAAATGTTTCAGATTATGTTATAATTAAATAGCTTGGATTACTCTACTTCCATTTCTTTCGAGCAGTTAATAAATCAACCTGCAGCTTCATGCACTTGTGTTTTAATGAAAGACGCACCTTGTTAAAATAAGAAAGAACAAAATATAATTTATCAAATGAGACTTCTGCCTGAGATCTGACTTGTCTAATAGTAACATCAGCTGGATCATAGCAAGCTTTTGGATGTTGTGCCACAAGGACCGATGCTGTGTCCATTGTTCTTAGTCATTTATATGGATAACTTGGATGTAAATATCGGAGGTATGGTTAGTAAGTTTGCAGAAGACACCAAAATTGGAGATGTAGTGGACAGTGAAGGATGTTATCTCAGAGTACAATGGGACCTTGATCAGTTGGGCCAATGGGCAGAGGACTGCTGATGGAGGTTAATGTAGATAAATGTGAGGTGTTGCACTTTGGTCAGGCAAATGAGGGCAGGACTTATACACTTAGTGGTGAAGCCCTGTGGAGTTTTGCTGAGCAATGGATGTAGGTGCATAGTTCCTTGAAAATGGAGTCCCAGGTAGACAGGGTAGTGGAGAAGACTTTTGACATGTTGGCTTTGGTTAGTCTGTGCATTGAGTATATAAAATCTTTTGTAAAATCATGAGGGGCATGGATAGGATGAATAGCCAAGGTCTTTTCCGCATGGTAGGACAGTCCAAAACTAGAGGACACATGTTTAAGGTGAGAGGGGAAAAATTTAAAAGGCAACTTTTTCACACAGAAGGTGATGCATTGTATGGAATGAGCTGCCAGAAGAAGTGGTGGAGGCTGGTACAGTTAAAACATTTAAAAGGCATCTCTATGGGTATATGAACAGGAAAGGTTTAGAGGGATATGGGCCAAATGCTGGCAAATGAGACTAGATTAGTTTGGGATATCTGGTCAGCGTGGACAAATTGAACCAAAGGGTCTGTTTCCATGCTATACAGCTCTATGGCTCTAAGTGGGAGCTCTTGCTCGATTTGAAATCAATAGATTTAAGAGAAATCTGCCTTTCTTTTTAAAGTAAAACAAAGAAATGCAATGCTGGAGGTCTGAAACAAAGACGGAAATTGCTGGAGAAACTCAATTCTGATGAAAAGTCACTGTACTTGAAGCATTAACTCTGCTTTCTTCCCACAGATGCTGCCAGACCTGCTGAGTTTCTCCAGCAATTTCAGTTTATGTTTCATTTTAAAGTAATGGGTGATTATGAGTGTAAAATGTCTGTGTTGTGGTGAAGTTTAGTGGATAGAATTTGAATGTTGCTTCAGACTTTCCTTGATGTAAGTCATTTATTTAAAATATTTGACTAAAGATAAACTGAAAGAACTGGCAGATGCATTGAAGGTATAAGTAAAAGCAGGATCTCACTAGATATAACTATCCAACATTTAGAATTGAAAGAAGGGAAACGGAAATTGCAGGATCGCAGCTGGAATTAGCAAAGATACAGCTAGAAATGAAAAAAAAAATTGACTTGCAGAAGTCAATTTCTAGAAAAGAAAATTAAAAGCCTTGAGTTAGAAGTAAAACAGAGACTAAAAAGGTCTAGGCCTGAAACGTCAAGCTTTCCTGCTCCTATGATGCTGCTTGGCCTGCTGTGTTCATCCAGCTCTGCACCTTGTTATCTCGGATTCTCCAGCATCTGCAGTTCCTATTATCTCTCATAGGTAGGCTCTTGATTGTTAAGGGGATTAAGGGTTACAGGGAGAAGGCAGAAGAATATGGTTGAGAAACATATCCGTGATGATTGAATGGTGGAGCAGATTTGATGGGCCAAATAGCCTAATTCTGCTCCTTTGTGTTATGGTCCTATGGTCTAAAGATCACTTAGAGAAATCAAATCAGTGTTGTCCAGGTAATGACAGCTTGCAAAGTTATTCTAACAGCAGAGAAAGGCACTGTGAAATGACCACTCCAACACTCACAATTAGAAATAAAAACATGTTTTCCTGCTACAATTTTAAAAATGTTCCATCAAACAGGTTTTTTAATAAACACAATTTGTGGTTTTTTAACAAAAACATATCTTATTCAATGAAGATGCAATATTGGTGAACATGTTATTATGATCCCAACTGGTGTTCCTATTGGATAAGTCAGATCCCAGACAGAAATCTGCCTTGCTAGATCATTGGAGATAGTAAGAACTGCAGATGCCGGAAGTCAGAGTCAATACAGTGTGGAGCTGGAGAAACACAGCAGGTCAGGCAGCATCAGAGGAGCAGGAAAATTGGCGTTTCGAGTCGGGACCCTTCATCCGGACTGCGGAGGGGGAGGGGAGCTCAGAAATAAATAGAAGGAGGGGGCTGGGCTGGACGAAGGTAGGTGGGATGGTGATATTGGATGCAGGTAGGAGGTAGTAGAAATTAGTCATTGGGAAGGGTGGGGCAGGTAGGTGAGAAGGAAGATGGACAGGGTGTAAAACACAAAAGAACTGTGGATGCTGTAAATCAGGAACAAAAACAGAAGTTATTGGAAAAGCTCAGCAGGTCTGGCAGCATCTGTGTAGAAAAAAAATCTGAGTTAACGTTTTGAGTCCGGTGACCCTTCCTCAGAACCCAGATGGACAGAGTGTTTCAGGTCAAGGAGGCAGGAATGACAGGGAGGGTTGGACGTGGGATGAGGCTGGGGGCAGGGCGATTTTGAAGCTGGCGAACCCTATTTTGATTGTGAGATAACAAGCATGGGGCTGGGTGAACACAGCAGGTCAAGCAGCATCATAGGGGCAGGAAAACTTGACGTTTCGGGCCTAGACTGAAAAATTCATCAGAAAAATTTTCTGATGAAGGGTCTAGGCCCGAAACGTCAAGTTTTCCTGCTCCTATGATGCTGCTTGACCTGCTGTGTTCATCCAGCCCCACACCTTGTTATCTCGGATCCTCCAGCATCTGCAGGACCTTTTATCCCTGATTTGATTGTTTTGCTTTGAGTTAACAAAGTGGTCTCTCATGGGAAAAAACAAGCACACAATGCCGCAGATTTGGATTTAACATAAAATAGGAGACTTTTTTTACACAAAACATTGGGATAACATAGAATAAACCAAACTATTCACATGATACATTTTTAAGATTTCAAAAACATACTAAAAGTACATGCACTCCCATCTATCCAAACACCATCACTTTAAAGGACTCAAATAGAGTCATAGAGTCAGATAGTGTGGAAACAGACCCTTCGGTCTAATCAATCCATGCCGACCGTGTTCCCGAACTGAACTAGTCCCACCACCCTGCGTTTGGCCCATACCCCTCTAAACCTTTCCTATTCGTGTACCTGTCCAAATGTCTTTTAAATGTTGTAATGGTATCTGAATCCAACACTTCCTCTGGCATGGCTTTCTACACATGAACCAGAATGTTCCCTTCTCTATCACATCCATGGGTCTAACTTAACTGATTCTTTCAATTCCTGCTTTTCAGAGCTTCGTAGCCTTTTCCTCGATTAATCACACAACTGAGCTTAAACCTCTTAGCTTTAAACAATACCTTCTGTGTTCTAGCAAAACACTTTTGGTCTGAAATTTTAAACGTAAACAGTTTCACTGAGGTAACCTAGTTTCTAACTGATCTGAATTAACTGCTTTCTCCAGGAAAATCTGTTCTTACATTTAACCACAACCAGAAGTTTTGTGAACTGACCTCAAAAACATTCTAATATATGGGTTTCTTCCTTAAGGAAAAATGTAACAATTCCTAATTCTTCAAGACTGAAAGCGAGCTAATGCTTTTCAGTGTTTATAGCTGTCCATACAACCTCCCATTATCACTCCTGGAGTGTCTCATGTCAGCTTAAAATAATCATGGCTTTGGACAGGCTTGTTAGCTAATCCTTAAATCTCCTCACTGACATAGACCAAAACACACATACCACTAGTTCAACATTCCAACTCAAAAATATTGTTAATATAAATTACATGTGTATACCCACATATATATATCATATAGAACATAGCAACTCCTTTGAAAGAAGAATTAAAATCTATTTTAAGAGGTATTTTCATTACCCATTAAAAATGACCTCAACAAAGTTTCCTCACGTCGCTTTGTAGTTATAACCTTTGTCCTTTGTCACTTTGGTGCACTTCAATCTGTTCTCTAAATCCAGTAGCTCTTCCATTTGCAGATTTTTCTATCTCTCCATTTCCTTTGGGGATTTGCATATGACCGTCTGTCAATCTGTAACTGTTTGTGTGAGATGTCATATGTATCTGCCAGACTGTTACTTCTCTGACCTTGAATATTTAATACACATATCAATAAGTTCTTTTTATTTTGCAGGAAAGCTGTTGCTGAATTCTTTCATGACCATAATTTCCCCAATATTCTCCAAAATGTTCTGTAGCACTTGTGATCTAGACTACAAAACCCACAGCACTTTTTTTCTCCCTAGCAAATTCTACAAATGTCTGATTTGTCTTGTCTCTTGAAGTCCCAAATTTCAATTGATCAGCTACAGGCAATATCTTAGAAGCATTGAGTGTTGCCTCTTTGACAGGTTTGTAGTCTGCAGCCTGTTCTTCTGAAAAACTAGCGTACACACTCATAGCTGTACCTGTCAAAACACTTTGCAACATTAATGTTCAAACATTTTTCGGTCACTTCATCTGTCCAGCTAACTTTTCGTATAGGGTAAAAAAAAATTTAAACTCTAGAGTAAATTTAGGCACTGCATGAAAATTCTAAGTTGAACCAAATCCCTCATCAGAATCAGAATCATTCTCTGAGAGATTACTACCATCTTTTTTCCTTACTCTGAGCTTTTCTTCGGCCAACTCATATTCTCTATGTTCCCGAGATAACAAGCGTTGGGCTGGATGAACACAGCAGGTCAAGCAGCATCATAGGAGCAGGAAAACTTGACGTTTCGGGCCGAGACCCTTCATCAGAAATGGGAGAGGGGAAGAGGGTTCTGAAATAAATAGGGAGAGAGGGGGAGGCGGATAGAGGATGGATCGAGGAGAGGATAGGTGGAGAGGAGGCAGACAAGTCGAAGAGGCGGGGATGGAGCCAGTGAAGGTGAGTGTAGGTAGGGGGGTAGGGAGGAGATAGGTCAGTCCAGGGAGGATGGACAGGTCAAGGGGGCGGGATGATGTTAGTAGATAGGAGATGGGGGTGGGGCTTGAGGTGGGAGGAGGGGATAGGTGAGAGGAAAAACAGATTCGGGAGGTGGAGATGAGCTGGGCTGGTTTTGGGATGCGGTTGGGGGAGGGGAGATTTTGAAGCTTGTGAAATCCACCTTGATAGCATTGGGCTGCAGGGTTCCCAAACTGAAATGAGCTGCTGTTCCTGCAGCCTTCGGGTGGCATTGTTGTGGCACTGCAGGAGGCCCAGGATGGACATATCGTCTGAGGAATGGGAGGGGGAGTTGAAATGGTTCGCGACTGGGAGGTGCAGTTGTTTATTGCGAACCGAGCGCAGGTGTTCTGCAAAGCAGTCCCCAAGCCTCCGCTTGGTTTCCCCAATGTAGAGGAGGCCACAACGGGTACAGTGGATGCAGTATACCACATTAGCAGATGTGCAGGTTCGCATCTGCTGGGTGTGGAAAGTCTTCTTGGAGCCTGGGATGGGAATGAGGGAGGAGGTGTGGGGTCAGGTGTAGCACTTCCTGCGGTTGCAGGGAAAAATGCCGGGTGTGGTGGGGCTGGAGGGGAGTGTGGAACGGACAAGGGAGTCACGGAGAGAGTGGTCCCTCCGGAAAACAGACAAGGGTGGGGAGAGAAAAATGTCTTTGGTGGTGGGGTCGGATTGCAGATGGCGGAAGTGACGGAGGATGATGCGTTGGATCCGGAGGTTGGTGGGGTGGTATGTGAGGACGAGGGGGATTCTTTTTTGGTTGTTATTGCGGGGACAGGCTGTGAGGGATGAGTTGTGGGAAATGCGGGAGACACGGTCGAGGGCGTTCTTGACCACTGTTGGGGGTAAGTTGCGGTCCTTGAAGAATGAGGACATCTGAGATGTACAGGAGTGGAATGCCTCATCCTGGGAGTAGATGTGGTGGAGGCGAAGGAATTGGGAATAGGGGATGGCATTTTTGCAGGAAGGTGGGTGGGAGGAGGTGTATTCTAGGTAGCTGTGGGAGTCGGTGGGCTTGAAATGGATATCGGTTTCTAGGTGGTTACCCGAGATGGAGACAGAGAGGTCCAGGAAGGTGAGAGAGGTGTTGGAGATGGTCCAGGTGAACTTAAGGTTGGGGTGGAAGGTGTTGGTGAAGTGGATGAACTGTTCGAGCTCCTCGTGGGAGCACGAGGTGGCACCGATACAGTCATCAATGTAACGGAGGAAGAGGTGGGGTTTAGGGCCAGTGTAAGTATGGAAGAGGGATTGTTCCTGACCTATCTCCTCCCTACCTCCCCACCTACACTCACCTTTACTGGCTCCATCCCTGCCTCTTTGACTTGTCTGTCTCCTCTCCACCTATCCGCTCCTCTATCCATCTTCTATCCGCCTCCCCCTCTCTCCCTATTTATTTCAGAACCCTCTTCCCCTCCCCCATTTCTGATGAAGGGTCTAGGCCTGAAACGTCAAGCTTTCCTGCTCCTATGATGCTGCTTGGCCTGCTGTGTTCATCCAGCTCTACACCTTGTTATCTAAGAGCCTATCTATCTCTGTTTTAAGTACAATCAATAACTTGGCCTTCCAAGCCCTCAACGACCTTGAATTCCATAGATTCACCACCCTCTGGCTGAAGAAATTTCTCCTCATCTCAGTTCTAAAAGTTTGTCCCTGTGCCCTTGGATCATCATTTCTCATTCGAGTGGAAACATGTTCTCCACATCCGCACTATCCAGGCATCTCTGTATGCTCTAAGTTTCAACCAGATCCCCACCTCATCCTCTCTAACTCCATTAAGCACAGATCCAGAGTCCTCAACTGCTCCTCATATGACTTGCTCTTCCTCCTTGGGATCATTCTTGTATGCCTCCTCTGGACCCCTCCAATGCCAGCACATCCTTCGTTAGATATGGGTCCAAAACTGTTCCCAATATTCCAAATGCTTCTGACCAGAGCCTTATACAGCCTCAGCAATTTATATCTCAGCTCTTGTATTCTAGCCCTCTCAAAATGAATGCTGACATTGCAATTGCCTTCCTAACTGCCGACTGAACCTGAATGTCAACCTTAAGAGAATCCTGAACTAAGACTCCCAAGTCCCTTCTGTTCCTCAGATTTCCAAAGCCTTTTCCCATTTAGAAATTAGCCGATGCCTCTATTCTTCCAGTAAAATGCAAAATATCGCACTTTCCTACATGGTATTCCATCGGCCACTTCTTTGCCCACTCTCCTATCTGCTGAGTGACAAAAACCCACAAACTGGTTAAAACCATTCATGCCGTACCTCGTGGTCTCACAGTGGTTAACACTGCTGGCTCACAGCGCCAGGGATCTGGGTTCGATTCCAGCCTTGGGTGACTGTCTGTGTGGAGTTTGCACATTCTCCTTGTGTCAGTTTGGTTTTCCTCCGGGTGCTCCGGTTTCCTCCCACAGTTCAAAGATGTGCTGGTTGGGTTGATTGACCATACTAAATTACCCGTAGTGTCCAGGGACATTCAGGCTGGGTGGATTAATCATGGGAAATACAGGGTTACAGGGATAAGGTAAGAGACTGGGTCTAGGTGGGATGCTCTTCGGATGGTCAGTTTAGACATGATGGGCCAAATGGCCTGCTTCAACACAGTAGGGATTTTACGATTCTCTGATGATTCTAATGATTTGTTCAACTTACCTACTACTTATCTTCTATCTCAGTGTTCCGGAGCTCTCATTCGACAAGAAATGGACGACACAGGAAGTCAGTAATTAGTTCCTGTAACAAATGCTCTCTGTGGAATGGTTGGCTGTGAGCTACCTTGGCAAGTGTGGTCCTTGGCAAACAGTTTCAGGACAATTCAGGGCACCTGTGCCTTGGCATCTCGGTACAAAAACCATTGTGCACTTGTAGAAATACTGTGCATTACCGAGGAGTGTCTCCTCGACTGACTAAGAACTGGTGGAATCATCGCTGTAAACTCAGCAAACGAGGAATTGATCATTTCCTTTCACCAAGTAAAATGAACAGAGTTCAACACAAGTGGCCCAATCTCCGACTAATCTCACTTGAATGAAGCAATCATGTAGCCAAGCCAGATGGTGCAGGAGGTTTCCCTCAGGTACAGGCGAACAGAGACCATGAATCTCTGTTCAACGTGACAGAGGCAAGGGAAAACTGAAGAAGACAACTGAGAGCTGGAGATAACAAGGTGTGGAGCTGGATGAACACAGCAGGCCAGGCAGCATCAGAGGAGCAGGAAAGCAGTTCCTATTATCTCTGATACCTGACACGGTAGCAAGTCATGTCAATGAAATTATTTGACAGATTCAGACATAAATTAGGGCAGACATTCCTGACAAACTAAATCCCTTACAATGTGTAGAAATATTTCCCAAGTTCAGTTCTGAAAGATTTGGCTCCAGCTCCTAAACTGTGCTCCCTGCTGGCAGAATCCCCAAATCGCAGTCTGGCAGAATGGAAGACAAACATTTCCTCTCCAACCCCATCTCTATCCAAAATACCCTGTTCAAGTGTTGCAAGAATATAATGTCCCTTTGAACTGTTTGTTATTAACCTTAGGGTCACGCTGACACTGTGTCATTAATTTTTCCTGTTTTGACATCCCGACTCTTGGAAAAATATTACATTTATGTAGTATAGAGATAACAAGGTGTAGAGCTGGATGAACACAGCAGGCCAAGCAGCA
>JAHRHZ010000004.1:2180530-2196071 GCA_024137785.1 Ginglymostoma cirratum
TGCTGCTTGGCCTGCTGTGTTCATCCAGCTCTACACCTTGTTATCTCGGATTCTCCAGCATCTGCAGTTCCTATTATCTCTGATACACTTATGTAGTATTTGTCACATCCACCAAACAGCCAATGATGTAGTTTTGAAGTATGATCTCTGTTATAAAGTAGGAATCAGGGCAGCTGATTTTGTACACAGCAAGGTCCCACAACTCACCATGTCATAATGGCTCTGTAATCTGTTTTTCTGATGGTGACTGATTGATCTGGTAACCAGGGAATGTTCCCTTGCCATTTTTAATCGATGTAGTGCCATGGGATCTTTTACATCTGCCAGCTCAGGGGATCCTTGGTTTAATGTCTCACCTGAGAGATGTCAGCTCTGACAGTGCAGCATAGCCCTGGAGGGGCAGCATCCACTTTCCATGCTGGAGTCCTGGAGTGGGGATTGAACCTAGGAGCTCAAGACTGTGACACCCACGGCTGACACAAGAGCAGAGTGACATTTACTATCAAATACTGAAACTAGCCAAAACTGCTGAAAGACTTTGAACTGAAAGAATATTTTTATGTGATCACATTGGAACATGTGGCTAGAGTCCTGAGTCATTAAAACAGACCTTTTGTTGTATGAATATTGGGAATTGGTCACCTTGATCATTGGTTCTAGTTTCAGCATAGAGTAGGTTAACAATGAGGGGAGGCAATGGCCAGTAGGATTATTGCTAGACTTTTAAACCAGAGACGAAGGTAATGTTCTGGGACTGGGGTTTAAATCCTACCATGGCAGATGGTAGAATTTGGATTCAACAATAACCTGGAAATAAGAGTCTGATGATGATAATCATGAATCCATAGCCACTTGTCCAAAAAAAAACCACCTGGCTCACTGATATCCTTTAGGGAAAGAAACTTGCCATCCTCACCTACATGTGACTCCAGACCCACAGCAATGTGATTGACTCTTAAATGCCCCCTGGGCAATTAGGGATGGGCAATAAACACTGGCCTAGCCAGCGATGCCCTCATCCTATGAACGAATATAACAAAAATGATGCTGATGCCATAGGGAATCTACATTGTTGGTGTGCAATCAGATCAGCTAGGATTTTCCTCATTATTCTTCTGTAAATAGATCAAAATATTGTTGGAGATTCCTTCTGAAATCAAATAATTATTTTTTCATGCACTAGGTAAAGAATGGAAATACTCCAAAAAGTGATCCTAAGAGCTGCTGGTAGAATGTACATTATTGAACATTGTAGGACAAATTCTACAAAGTAAATTCTACTAATTAAGAATTAATGTTTGTTTGTTTAGAAGGTTGGGAATGATTTGTGCTATGAATTAGACATGAAGACATTCAATAGATTTTCTGATTAATTACATAAAACAGATCAGAAAATGAGTGAAGATGCCTATGCCCAGTCAGCACCTGTTTAGTTTTCCCATTGTTGCCAGCTACATTAATTACACCAACATTAACCTCCTTATCATTAAATTTAGACATTTGCACAACATCCTCAGTTGATCAGAAGTCCTTGTGCCAAGTGTTGTGACATAATGAGTTATCTGGTGCACCCACCGGTTTTGCAGTAACAGGTCAGGATACTCCAGAGGCAGCTTTCACCCAATTGCTCAGTATCCTTCCACCTCTCCAGCAATAACTTGTAAACAGGACCTAGATCAGGAGACAGACTGGTGTGGAGTTGTGCCACTTTCTGCAATGCCATCTGCTGTTAGCATGTACTAAATGATTGGCATTGCCAATGGGTTTATCAATGCTGTCAGACATTCCTCCTCTGCCTCCTGCCTGACACACTCCTGTCCAAAAATAGCAGGAGAACCAGTCTTACCACACTCCTGCTCCACCTGTACTTGGGGTGTCAGAATTGCTAATGGTGTGTTCCACATTCCATTACTTTCTCACATCAGGCTCCTGACTCCAAGTGTATCAATTAGACACAGAATCTGTCCATGCACGTTTGTTACACAGATAACCTTTGCAAGTGCTGAAATATACACTGAATGCATTAATGGCCTTGAGTCCACATATCCCAAAATGTGGTAATTTACCTTTAACTGGCTACGTCCCTTTAAAAATACTAAACAGCCCTCCTAAGGAATGGTAAAGTATCCATGTTGAAACTATGTTTTAGGATCCTGCAGCATCTGATTCTATCTGATCAGGTGAGATCAACTTGCTAACAATGTCACACCGCTCAACAAACATTTGCTGGAGGTGCAAGAGGAAAATGCCCTCCTATGATTCTCTTATTATGAGAATGCTTAAATGCTTATATTTAATTTGTAGCCTTGAATGTAGCCAGACAGGAGACAGGACAGCTTAAGCGCCTCTCCGCTCCCTCACAAACCCCCAACCTCAGTTTTGAACTCTCTCTATACCCTCTTAATTCCCAGCTTTGGCCAACACCTCCTTCCCTCCACATTATGAATCAATTTAACACCTAGTCCACATTATTGTCTTAACAAACCAGTAATTATCACAGCAAAATATTTTGATCAACACTAAAACTCCCCAAGGAAATAAAACAACATTGTCACAAACCCCACCACACCCAGCTCTGAGCAGGAGAATTGGCCCTGAAGCATTGACCATCTCCTTCCATTGAGGATTATACTGGAATCTGCAAGATTATTCTCACTCCTCACTCATCAATTATAGTCTCACGCAGCATCAATCTTCAATGGGATGGATTTTTCACAGAGACTGAAATCTGTAAAACAGACTTTTGAAAAAACAAGTGTCTTGCTCATTGGATCTGCGGTGAACTGGAGCTGCTGGTAGACAGGTCTCTTCAACATGAGTGGTTCGCATTATAAATAAATGTGGGTCTTTGAGTATTGGTGCCAGAAAAGGGCAGTCTCTCCTGAATTGTAAACCATCGCCTGATACAATCATCAGAAAGAGAACAGCTAAATAAGTCACAGCATCGAAACATTGTGATCTGGAACTTACAATGCATTGGGAATTGTTAACATTGCATGATAATGAAGTTTTAATCAATACTTCAACAAAGAGTCAAAAACATACAGGCGAATAAATAGTCTGGAATGAACAAGTAGAGAACAGTTTACTGCCAAGAGATACAACTTCAGCTTTATTTACAGAAACACAGCACACAAGACCTTCCAGTCTGTCAGAGGGCCATTTTAAATTGGTGAGGTGCCTGCTCTGGGAGGGTCTCAGTAAACTCAAGCAGTTGGTGTGAGATTCGATTTTAATAGTTATTCTATTTAGGTGTGGCACAAATATATCTGATGTATAACTTCCTTCTGGTCCCAAAAACATTTTGGAGAATTTGGCACAACACATTTTGAGTGCCCAAAGTTAGAACCTGGCCTTGGTTGAGGTTCTTTGCTGCCTGCAGATTCTGTAGAAAATCAGGTCTAAAATCTTACATCCATTAGCATATGCATTACCATGTGTGTGAGACATGAACCTGTCTCTGTAAAGGATGGGGTATTTTCTGGCTTTTGTTTGAAGTGAGAAGCTTCAATTTCTAGTGTGCGTGATACACGTTTCACCTACCATCAATTAAATTAAACCAAATGTTGAGTAAATGACCTGGCATGTGATGTCAGCTGGCAAGGCTCCCTGTCAGAAGTGAAGCATTTAGGAACAGACATTTACATTGGCATATTTTCTTTGGTTAAAACAGTTACTGAGTGGGTGCTTTAGTACCCCATACTAAGTCGGATGGTGTAATTCTTCACCGAAGAATAGTAACAGTATTCTTAACACAATGCTGGCCCTCAACTGTTGCACTCCTGTGCCTACATTTGCCTACATTTGGCAATTTGCCAAATTGCCTACACAATTTGTAGGAGGGTGTCATTGGGCAGCGATTGGGAGTGGGTAGGGGTGAGGTGGGGGTTGGGGGAATGCCATAAAAACATCAAAGAATTTGCTTCCCAAATGTTAAAGATGTTGAAACCTGTTCGGCCCCAAGATTCAGACCATGGCGTTACCTGGTGCATATGTCTCAGTAACACATCCAAACATTTAAAATGGAACACTGAATGTATTCATCAAAGAGGCAACATTGGAGGAGGTAGATACAGAATTAACAGTTCAGGCAAGGGAGTGGTAGCCAGCTCTGATGAAGGGTTGTCGGCCTAAAACATTGACCCTGTGTTTCATTTGATGGACATTGCCAGACCTCCTGAGCACTTCCAGCATTTTCTGCTTTCATTTCATATTTTGACCATCCCCAATTCTGAAAGAAGGATCACTGAACTCAAAACATTAGCCCTGTGTTTCTCTCCACAGATGCTGCCAGACCTACTGCATTTCTCTAGCAATTTCTGTTTTTGCCCCCAGTATTTGTTTTGGTAAAATTGCATGGTGCATTAGACAAAAAGGAGATTAATTTGAACGTTTTTAAAAAAGAAAGGCAATTGGGGTCAGTCTGTGTGCCATGGGTTTTATATGGCTGTGATGTGATATGGCAATGTCACTGAGCTGCTGATAGCATACCCTACCATGCACTTGTCTTCCTCAACACACTGCCATCGGAACAACTTGTTCTTTTTAGAGAGAAAAAAACTACATCACAGTTTAATTTCATGTCCGACATTCAACAATAGTGTACTCCAGTAAATTTATATGATGGATGTTTTTCAGATTGATTCTCTCATTATACAGTATTCAAACAGTAGCTACTGTGGGGATCACTCCAGAAAGAGCATCAAACAATTTCTCAGGTGGAACAGAAGGAATTTTTCAGGTTTCTATTTGCACTTGTGGACGTAGTAACCTGTCACATAACCAATGATGAAGATGATCCAAAACACAGCAATTCCTCCAAGTACTTTCATCACAATGCCTAGTTTTCCGGTGCACAATTTATTATAAATCCTGAAATAAGAAACAAACAAACATATGCTAAATGTTTAAAGGTCAGAATTACAAGTAACAGCAAGACTATTGAAGCAATGGTTATCTGCACACAAGGACACGGTAACACAATCTTGCTACATGATAACTCTTAATTGGCTGGCAGTTCTGGGGAGCTGTTATTAAAAAAAATCTCCTTCGATTCAGCTTGTGTCTTTTGACGCAGATATATATACCAAGCCTCAGTAACAGAGCATAATGGGGAAGATCATTAATTGCTAATTCCATCAATTCTCATTGCTTCTTTGTAGGTTTCCTTGACCACTGTCTGAAATTACAGGAGAAACTGGATCAGGACCTAATGTTACATTGACAAACACATTTATAAACAGCTGTCATGTTAAAGCATAATGCTGGATTTCAGCAACTGTGAACTGAGTACAAATGTACCAACATGCCAAGATGAGGCCACTCAGCCCTTTGAATCTGCTCTGCTATTCAATAAGATCATGGCTGATCTAACTTTAACCTCAACTCTATGTTCCTGCATACGACAGCTAGTGAGTTGAAGTTCATTAGTGCTCAATATTGTTTTAGATTTCTTGCATGTGCAGATATTTTTATTTGATTCTGAAGTAACCACATAGAGGCTGGTACCCCATCACCAAGTCACCCTTTATTTAGTTGTGCACAGTACACTGGGGTCAGCCAGCTCAAAGTCACTCCCCCTGAACGGAGTAGATTCCAAACCCCGCGTTGTAGTGGTCAGCCAGGGCTTTCCTGATTGGCCCAGGTTTACAAACCCAATGAAGGGTCTCATAGTCCACAGGTCCTCCTGGTCCCAATCACTACATCCCTCCTCCCATCCTCCTCCCCCCAGGTCCTGGTCTTTCTCTTGTAGCTTTTCCTGTGACGTTTTCGCTCCAGGTCCGGTTCCTCTGGCTCGGACTCTGACACGGGCGGTGTGTACCGGACTGTAGCCCAGCTCTTGCGTCTGGAGCATCTCGGCAGAGCTCCCATCTCTTCTTCTGGTGGCAGCAGTATCAAGGCTTCATCCATCTCAGACGGAAGGGTACTACCTACAGTTTCTCACAGGTATGTTTTGCTCCTGCCCCTGTTTGTGAGGTAACAGCTTTCAGGTGATCCACCTGTATGTTCAGGACCACCTCACCTACCCAAACATTGTAAGTGACAGGACCTGACCTCGCATCAACCTCACCTCGTACCCATACAGGGCCATTCCCATGGTTCTCTCGTTCAGAGGAGGCACATGGCCAGCATTGGTGTTCCTGATGTTGTTTCACCCTGTCCTCCACAGGTCTGGGAGTTTCAGGTTTAACCTGGTGCAGAGTCTTCTCCCCATCAGCAGCTCTGCTGTCACTGTTGTTCCCATAATTGAACAGGAACTGGGGCAGTTTGGAATCGAGTGATGCTGTAGGCTGCTTCTTTAAGCCTGCCTTCAATGTTTGGACCACTCTTTCCATCAGACCATTGGACAATGGATGGTATGTAGCTATTCTTATGCGACAAATGCCACTTGACTTCAGGAAATACCCATATTCCCTGCTGGTAAATGATGTCTCATTGTTCTGTGACCAATACTTTCCAGTGTCTGTGCATCACAAACAATGCTTGCAGCTTCTCAATGCTCGCAACTCATCCTTGAGTTTGCTGAATGGACTTTATGCATGTCCAACCACTTTGAATGGGCATCCACAATGATCAGGGACATTGAGCCCATGAAAGGACCAGCATTATCAACATGTAACTGTATCCAGGGTTTACCCAGCCATTCCCATGAATATGGGGCCGCTGCTGGTGGCAATTTTTGTCCTTGTTGGCACTTGGGGCACTGCCCCACCAATGCAGCTATGTTGGTATCCAACCCTGGCCACCAGACATAAATTCTTGCTAACATCTTCATCTTGAAAACCCCTGGATGACCCTGGTGGAGTTCAGCCAGTAATTGGCGACGATCTTTACTTGGGACAATCACCCTTACTCCCCAAAGTAACATACTGAACTCTACGGTGATGTGGTCTCACCAGGTCCATAAAGGTTTCAGTCCTGTTTGCGATGGCCCTTCTGTCTCTCCCATTAGCACTAGCTGTTTTAGTTTTGCTAGGATGGGAACATTTTTGCGTCCACAGTCAGATATTGTCAGCTGTGACCTGAACGGTGTCCTGGAAGTTTAAACTAGTATAGACTCTTCCAGGGCAGGCACCACCGGTGGAGTATCTGCCAGTGGGAGGTGGCTCAGGACATCCGCATGAGCCACTTGGCTTCCTGGACGGTGTTCCAACTTGTACTTGTACTCATTGAGAATAAGGGCCCAATGCTGAATTCGGCCAGAAGTTATAGGCAGCACCATCTTTCTTCATTCAGTAGCCCTAGCTGGGGTTTATGATCTGTTACTATGACAAGTTCCTGTCTGTAAAGGAACTGGTAGAACTCCCTCACATCTAAGATGACATCCAAACCTTCCTGCTCTATCCAGGCACATTTGCATTCAGCATTAGCCAAAGTCCAGGAAGCATAGGCTCTTGGGTGGTCCTCTCCATTGGTCTACTAGTGAGCCAACACTACCCCGATATTGTACGGGCAGGTCTCACATGTCAGCAGTACCTCTTACTTCTGTTCGTAATGGGCCAACACCTTCGATGACGATAGCTGCTTTTTCACTTCCCTAAAGGCTACTTCATGGCTACGTGACCATTTCCAAGGCTGACCCTTTTTCAATAGCAGGTGTCAGGGTGACAAGATGGAGGCCAGGTTATGTATGAATTTTCTGTAATAATTCACTAACCCAGGTAAAAAACTAAACTTTGGTACAGACAAGGGAGCCAGGGCTGCTTTGATCACGCTCACTTTATCCTCCAATGGGTGTAACCCGGTTTTGTTGACTCTAACCCAAGTAGGTCACTTGGAGTGTCTAGAACTCACATTTTCCCTCCTGAGATGTACGTCTGCCTGGGAGAAATGTTTAAGCCTTATTTCCAATTTCTCCAAGTGCTCTTTATTATTTATTAATAACTGGTCTTCCCTGTTATTAGCGCATCATTCAGGTAAATGACTATCTGGTTTTGCCCTTGTAAAATGTTCTCCATGGTCCACTGGAAAAGGGCACAGACTGATTACACCCCAAATAGCAGCCTTGAATATTGCTGTAAGCCCTAATGGGTATTAATTGTAATGTACTTCTGGGAATCCTCATCCAATCACAACTCCAGGTAGGTGTGGCTCATGTCCAGCTTCGTAAAGGCCAACCCTCCCACCAACTTTGTGTACAAGCCCTCTATGTGAGGGATCGGGTATTTATCCAGCTGTGAGAAGCCTGAACTGAGGAGATTCGAATTACTCTGCATATATTGGTCAGCCAGGACTTCCTGATTGGCCCAGGTTAACAATCCCAATCAAGGACCTCATAGTCCATAAGGTCCACCTGGTTCCAATCACTACAGCTTCAACGTGCTAATACATTTTCAGTATTATCATATAATCCCTACAGTGTGGAAACAGGCCATTCAGCCCAACAAGTCCACAATGACTCTTCGAAGACCATCCCACCCAGACCCATCCCATCCCATTCCCCCTACGCTTTCCCTATAACCTTACATTTCCCATGGTTAACACACTTAATCTGCACATCCCTAGGTACTATGGGCAATTTAGTATGGTCAATCCACCTAGCCTGCATATCTTTGGATTGTGGGAGGAAAATGGAGCACCTGATGGAAACCCATGCAGAACAGCCTTCCTAACTGCCAACTGATAAATGTGAGGTGCTGCATTTTGGAAAGGCAAATCAGGGCTGGACTTCTACTCTTAATGGTGAGGCCCTGGGGAGTGTTGCTGAACAAGGGATGCAGGTTCATAGTTCCTTGGAAGTGGAGTCGCAGGTAGACAGGATAGTGAAGAAGGTGTTTGGTATCAGAGATAGTAGGAACAGCAGATGCTGGAGAATCTGAGGTAACAAGGTGTAGAGCTGGATGAACACAGCAGGCCAAGCAGCATCAGAGGAGCAGGAAAGCTGACTTTTCAGGCCTAGACCCTTCTTCAGAAATGGGGGAGGGGAAGGGGGTTCTGAAATAAATAGGGAGAGAAGGGGAAGGTGGATAGAAGATGGATAAGTGAGAAGATAGGTGGAGAGGAGACAGACAAGTCAAAGAGGCGGGGATGGTGTCAGTAAAGGTGAGTGTAGGTGGGGAGTTAGGGAGGAAATAGGTCAGTCCAGGGAAGATGGACAGGTCAAGGGGGCAGGATGAGACTAGTAGGTGGGAGATAGGTGTGGGGCTTGAGGTGGGAGGAGGGGATAGGTGAGCGGAAGGTCAGGTTAGGGAGGCGGGGACGAGCTGGGCTGGTTTTGGGATGCGGTAGTGGGAGGGGAGATTTTGAAGCTTGTGCAGTTCACATTGATATCATTGGGCTGCAGGGTTCCCATCCACTTCACCAACACCTTCCACCCCAACCTTAAGTTCACCTGGACCATCTCTGATACCTCTCTCTCCTTCCTGGACCTCTCTGTTTCCATCTCTGGCAACGACCTGGAAACCAATATCCATTTCAAGCCTACCGACGCCCACAGCTACCTAGAATACACCTCCTCTCACCCACCTTCCTGCAAAAATGCCATCCCCTATTCCTTTGCCTCCACCGCATCTGCTCCCAGGATGAGGCATTCCACTCCCGAACATCTCAGATGTCTTTGTTTTTCAAGGGCCACAACATCCCCCCCTCAGTGGTCGAGAACGTCCTCGACTGTGTCTCCCGCATTTCCCACAACTCAACCCTCACACCCCCTCCCCGCAATAACAACCAAACAGAATCCCCCTCGTCCTCACATACCACCCCACCAACTTTCGGATACAACGCATCATCCTCCGACACTTCCGCCATCGGCAATCCGACCCCACCACTAAAGACATTTCTCCCTCCCCACCCTTATCTGCTTTCCAGAGGGACCACTCTCTCCATGACTTCCTTGTCCACTCCACACTCCCCTCCAGCCCCACCACACCCGGCACTTTTCCCTGCAACCGCAGGAAGTGCTACATCTGCCCCTACACCTCACCCCTCATCCACATCCCAGGCCCCAAGAAGACTTTCCACATCAAGCAGATGTTCACCTGCACATCTGCCAATGTGGTATACTGCTGTATACCCGTTGTGGCCTCCTCTACATCGGGGAAACCAAGCGGAGGCTTGGGGAGTGCTTTGCAGAACACCTACGCTCAGTTCGCTCCAAACAATTGCACCTCCCCGTCGCGAACCATTTCAACTCCCCCTCCCATTCTTCAGACGACATGTCAATCCTGGGCCTCCTGCAGTGCCACAACGATGCCACCCAAAGTTTGCAGTAACAGCACCTCATATTCCGCTTGGGAACCCTGCAGCCCAATGCTATCAATGTGGACCTCACAAGCTTCAAAATCTCCCCTCCCCCAATCACATCCCAAAACCAGCCCAGCTTGTCCCCACCTCCCTAACCTGTCCTTCCTCCCACCTATCCCCTCCTCCCACCTCAAGCCCAACCCCCATCTCCTACCTACTAGCCTCATCCCGCCCCCTTGACCTGTCCGTCCTCCCTGGACTGACCTATCCCCTCCCTCCCTCCCCACCTACACTCACCTTTACTGGCTCCATCCCCGCCTCTGACCTTCTGTCTCCTCTCCACCTATCCTCTCCTCTATTCATCTTCTATCCACATCCCCCTCTCTCCCTATTTATTTCAGAACCCTCTTCCCCTCCCCCATTTCTGAAGAAGGGTCTAGGCCTGAAACGTCAACTTTCCTGCTCCTATGATGCTGCTTGGCCTGCTGTGTTCATCCAGCCCCACACCTTGTTATCTTAGGTGTTTGGTACACTTGCTTTTATTGGTCAGTGCATTGAGTACAGGAGTTGGGAGGTCATGTTGCAGCTGTACAGGACATTGGTTAGGTCACTTTTGGAATACCGTGTTCAATTCTGGTCGCCATCATATAGGAAGGATGTTGTGAAACTTGAAAGGGGTCAGAAAAGATTTACAAAGATGCTGCAGGGTTTGGAGGGTTTGAGCTACAGGGAGAGGCCGAATAGGCTGTCGCTATTTTCCCTGGAACATCGGAGGCTGAGGGATGACCTTATAGAAGTCTATAAAATCATGAGGGGTACAGATAGGATGAATAGCCAAGGTCTTTTCCCCAGGGTGGGGGAATCCAAAACTAGAGAGGCATAGGTTTAAGGTGAGAGGGGAAAGATTTAAAAGGTACCTAAGGGGCAACTATTTCTCACATCGTGTGGTACATGTATGCAATGAGCTGCCAGAGGAAGTGGTGGAGGCTGGTACAATTACAACATTTAAAAAGCATCTGGATGGGTATATGAATTGGAAGGGTTTAATGGACCAAACACTGGCAAATGAGACTGGGTTAATTTAGGATATCCGGTTGGCATAGATGAGTTGGCCTGAAGGGCCATACAGCTCTATGACTCTACGAACCTGCATGTTAACCTTAAAAGAATCCTGATCTATAATTTCTAAGCCACTTTGTGCTTCAGATTTCCAAAGCCTTTCCTGATTTAGAAAATAGTCTATGCCTTTATTCTTCCTACCAAAATGTACAGCCCCACACTTTCCCATATTGTATTCCATCTGCCACTTCTTTGCCTACTCTCCTAGTCTGTCCAAGTCCTTCTGCAGCCTTCCCATTTCCACAACACTACCTGCCCCTCCACTTATCTTTGTGTCATCTGTAAACTTAGCAACAATGCCCTCAGTTCCTTTGTCCAGATCATTAATGTATAACATGAATAGTTATGAACCCAACATGGATCCCTGCGGAACTTACCTAGTCACTGGCTGCCATCCTGAAAAAGACCCCTTCTTCTCCACTCCCTGCCTTTTGCCAGCCAACCAATCCTCTACCCATGCCCCAAACACCATGGATTCTTATTCAGCTGTCTCCTGTGCAGCACCTTGTCAAAGGCCTTTTGGAAAAACAAATAAGACACACCTACCGGCTCTCCTTTGTCTACCTTGCTCAGTACCTCCTCAAGGAAAAACAATAACTAAATAAACAAACGCACAAATAAATGAGAACAATAAATCTAAGAATTAGAAGTAACATTTTTGAGATCTTACCAAACGATTGCACATTTTTAACGATAAAACAGTTTAGCTGACGTGTGCAATCATAACTCCACAGTAAGAATCAGACAGTCATAGAATCATACACAACAAAACAGGTCCTTTGGCTCATTAAGTTTGCACTGACCCATCTACATGAATCCCATCTACAAACCATACAAAAAAGAACCAGAAATGACACAACCCAACTTAACAGATCGGACGGTATGAATTGCAAGCAGAGTCGAACAACATTGCTTCTTCAGAGGCCGCACTGATGATGTTACCTAGCACGGTGACGCAACATCTGTACGATAAACAGCCAGCTTGGCAAGCGAGCCAACAACCTCAAGCAGCCCCTCATTAGTGTGATGGCTAGTGACCCTGCTTGTAATGCAGGAGACCAGGGTTCAATTCCCTGACAGGGTGCATATGCTATATCTGAGCTGGGCAGGGTACAAGCAAGGATCTGTTCTTTGTGGTAGTGTGGCTGAGCAGTCTAAGGCTCTGGATTTAAGCTCAAGTCTCTATTAAGTTGTGGGTTTGAATCCCACTGTTACCAAAGTCACAGGTAAAGAAAACAATTGAGCTTATCCAGCCCCAAAGGTAAACTGCTCCATCCCAGACAACATCCTGGTGAATCTCCTTTAGACTCCCTCCAGTGCAATCACATCCTTCCTATAGTGTGGCAACCAGAACTGCACAGTGCTCCAGCTGTGGCCTGACTGATGTTCTGTCCAACTCCAACATAACCTCCCTGTGTTTATAATCTATGCCACAACTGATTAAGGCAAGAGTCCTTATTATGCCTTCTTAACCACCTTATTAACCTGTCACACCACCTTCGGGGACTTGTGGATGAGCCCAAAATCCCTGTGTTCCTCTGAACTTCCTAGTGTCCTAACATTCATTGAAAACTCCCTTCTCCTGTGGTTTCTTCCAAAGTGCATCACCTCACACTTTTACAGTGCACCGTTTGAGCTTCATAATGTTACTAATTAAAATAACAAACTTGGATTAGTGTTGAGGTCCTCAATTTAAACTTTCAACTGAAATTTCTGACAGACATGGATATTTGGAGGAAAATGATTTGTATTACATGTCAATAAATTGTTACCTTCTAAGCACACTCTGGGCTCTGGAATAATCTTTTGAAACCAGCCTTACCTTTTACAGCCTGATGCTTCTATTGCCGAAATGCTGATAGTGACCTGGTCCTGGGCATTATCATTCCATCGACTATACTGCACATCTGTCTCATGGGTGATCATTGTTAAGTTCAATCACGGATGCTTAAGATTAGCTGGATCTGTTGTAACACAAAACTCATGCCTTTAACGTTCTTGTAGTTAATCTAAATAGAGAATTTTTTCTTTAATTATCACTCTTTCTTGTTGGACAATAATGGCAGAAAAAGACCATTCAGCCCCTTGACCCTGAGTCTGTGCAGTCATTCAGTTGGATCACAATGAGCTCTGTTATAATTCCATCTACATGCCTCAATGTTTTACCTTTAACACTAACTTGATTCAACTTTCCTTGAATCATTATGATTGATGTAATTCTCCAGCTCAAACATAAGAACTTCTAATATACTATGCTGGATTTTATTTACATTTGTGGCTGTATAAAACACACGTGATTTAAGGATTTAAGAAGTGCAGGGGGTGTGGGGGGGCATTATATTGATGAAGTTGCAATGTTTTAGTTAACTCACGGTCCAGATGTTTGCTGAGCTAGATGGAAAAGATCTGATGAGACAAAAGGAAGAATAAGGACATTTTCCAGATGGCTTAGCTATTGCTTACCCATTAACCAACAGCATCAGAACATATTAACTGGGCTTTTATTCATTTGCAGTTATAAAACTTTGCTGATTACAAATACCCTCCTACGTCAGAGCAAATTACTGCAGATGCTGCAATCTGTACTGAAAACAACAAATGCTGGAGATCACAGCGGGTCAGACAGCATCCATGGAGAGAGAGCAAGATAATGTTTCAAGGCTAGATGACTCTTCATCAGAGCTGACATGAAGTGTGGGGGGTGCAGCATTTATGCTATAGTTATGTGTGTGGTGGTGGGGGGTGGTGTGGGGTGGGACGTGGTGGTATGGTGGTGGTGGGGTTAGAGTGCTGGTAGAGAAAGGATGTTTATAGTTCAGGTGAAGTGATCGGAATGTGCGAATGGCAGAACAATGATGTGTCTACCTGCCCAACTGGAAAGGACAGACAGTCCCACTGGGATGGAGGGGGGAGGGTAACAGAGGACATGGTGACAGAGAATGTAACAAGTAAAGCTTCCCTTCCTGTAGCCGGTCATTTTAACGCAGTGCCTTGCTCAAATGGCCCTGTGTCTGTCCTCGGCATAGTGCAGTGTTCCAGTGAATCACAGAGCAAACAGGAGGAACAACATCTCATCTTCAGACTAGGCACTTTACAGCCTACAGGACTTTTAATATTGAATTCAACACCTTTAGGTTGTGAACACACTCCCATTCCTTCCCTTTCTTTCAGTTTTACTTGTTACATTCTCTGTTACCATGTCCTCTCTCCCCTCTCCTCACCCCTGTAGGACTGTCTGACCTTGCCAGTTTGGCATTTGGACATAACATTGTTCTGGCATTCTCACATTTCCGATCACTTAATCTACTCTATCAGTATCCTTTCTACTCCAGAACTCCAGCCCCCCAACACTACAACATAAATGCTGTCCCCTCCACACTTCACATCAGCTCTGATGAAGGGTCATCTAGCCTTGAAACATTAGCCTGCTCTCTCTCCATGGATACTGCCTGACCCGCTGTGATCTCCAGCATTTGTTGTTTTCAGCTGAGATAACATCAATGCCGAGTGGGTATAAACCTTCCACTGAGCTTGTGGCCAGCACTGGAGAGTGCTGGAGTATCTCATGCTCAGTCAGCAGCTGTGTGGAAGCTGTAGTACAACAACCTCTCTACAACTCTCTCTATTTTTCTTAAGAAGGGTCTAGGCCCGAAACGTCAGCTTTCCTGCTCCTCTGATGCTGCTTGGCCTGCTGTGTTCATCCAGCTCTACGCCTTGCTATCTCTAACCTCTCTACGGTAACAGGTTTTGATGCATGGGTTTTTGACAAGGAATGTTCTCATTGCTTTGAGGGACCATTGGATAAAGAAGCTGCAGTGTGCATACTTGGCTCTTTTGGTGCTAGCAGGTCAATGTAATTTTATCTTTATAGAGTGCCGGATCTTTGCCCTTAACATTTTATATTGTATATTTGGCCTGGTTAAACCATACAATAATCTTGCAGTACTGCAATGGAACAAAACCCAGAAAAGGATATTTCAGTACAATTAAGTTACAATGATCCAAACTCCATGGCAATTATTAATAAAAAGCTGAGTACTCATAGAATCATAGAACCATAAGGTCTACATCACAGAAAAGGCCATTCAGCCCATCATGTCTGTGCTGATTGAAAACAACCACCTAACTATTCTAAAATAAGAGATAACAAGGTGTAGGGCTGGATGGACACAGCAGGCCAAGCAGCATCATAGGAGCAGGAAAGCTTGACGTTTCGGGCCTAGACCCTTCATCAGAAAAA
>JAHRHZ010000004.1:2196471-2239582 GCA_024137785.1 Ginglymostoma cirratum
CTTGACCTGCTGTGTTCATCCAGCCCCATGCTTGTTATCTCTAAAGTCCTGGAGACCTGGGTTCAAATCCCACCAACAAAGATGGTGGCACTTAAATTCAATAAATTTAATGATGACCATGAAACTATTGTTGATTGCTGAAATGACTCATCTTGTTCATAAATGCCATTTGGCGAAGGGAATGTGCTGTCATTACCCAGTCTGCCCTACATCTGACTCCAGACCCACAGCAATGTGGTTGAGTCTTAACTGCCCTCTGAGTAATTAGGGATGGACAATAAATGCTGATATAGCCAGTGACACCCATGAATAACTAAAATGTTATAAAATGGCTTGGGCCTTTCTGAGATTATGAAAGGTGCTATATAAATGCAAGTTCTTTCCTTATTCCATGAGAGGATGCTGAGCTCATCGTTCACCAGTTGTATTCTAAATATCAAGAGAAAGTTAAAGATACAGATACTGATGAACTGGAGGAATCAAAGTTGTCAATTGTAATGAATATCTTAAACAGTAATGCCTTTGTCATCCACCTTGGTTGGAAATCATGTTTCAAAGGGTCTCTTGCATGGAAAAGCTGCAGATGCTTCAAGGTTTTAGACTTAGGTTCAAAATTATTCAGCAGTGAACTTCGAAATGTTCGAATTTGGTTTCATGCATTCACATGATGTGGTTAACAACAGATGACAGCACAGGCCACACTGCACCAGGGAGCCGAAGAGCTGAGGTCAGGTGCCTGAGAGCCCAAAGGGAGAGCAGAGCAAAAGAGGAAGGCACATCGGATCGCAGGAGTGAAAACAATCCAGAATTATACTACCCTGTTTGTCACTTGAGGATTGGGAGCCTTCAAGCACTCATGACGCAAGGCAAAGTCACTGAACAGCTTTAGTGCTAAGAAGGCTAAAATTCCAGATAGGTGACTGCTATCGATTTGAGGAAAACCCGGGAAGGTTTCCTGTTTTCCTGGTCAAAACATAAAAGACACTAATAAGGAAAGATTATCTGGTCATTGTTTGTATTAAGTGAAATCTGACTAACATGTCTACCTTCGCTACAGTTTGGAAATAATTTATTGGTTGTGACACATTTTTGGACCAGCTGAGATGTAAGAGGTGCTATATAATTGCCATGAGAGTTTTATTTTCTCTTGATATTATCCACTGGAATTGTCTGTAAGATTTCTCTCCTGTCTTTGCTCAGCAGCAGTATATCATAATATATGATCTAATTAAGAGAATTCTTCCCAGTACAAAGTTTGCGGACTTGCATCAAAAGTTATTCACACTGAAGAACGCTGGCTGCTCTCAAATGGTGGTGATGGGTCATTCACATGGTCAGGGTGAACGGCACAAACATATAAGAATCCTTATAGTCATGTCCACCCCAAAATCCCACCCATACTCAGAGCACCTCGCTACCTCAAGGACCCTGACAATTTTCCAAGGTCCAAAATGAAATGGGTAGCTCTTTATTCGTCTGCTCCTAAGCAGAACATGAACCTTTTACTGCAAAGATGTTGGACTCCCAGGCATCTTCTGCAGCCTTATCAGGGGCACATCAGCTCACAACTTGCAATAACTGTTTTGAGGTCTTAAAAGGATGCCCTGGACATAATTCACACTGAATCATAAAATCCCTACAGTGTGGAGCAGGCCATTCAGCCCATCAAGTTCACACTAACCCTCTAAAGAGCATCCCCCCAAGACCCACCCACCCTTTACCTTATCCCTGTAACTCTACCTTTCCCATGGCCCATCCACCCAACCTGCACATCTTTGGACTGCAGGAGGATTAGGAGCACCTGGAGGAAATCCACACAGACATGGGGAGAATGTACAATCTCCACACAGATAGTCACCTGGGGATGGAATTGAACCCAGGTCCCTGGTGCTTTGAGGCAGCAGTGCTAACTACTGAGCCACCTTGCCACCCTAATTCAGAACTGCTTTCAGACTCGTCTCTTGTAGAGGAGCAAACACAACAGACACCTGTTTCATTGCCCATAAGAACTGAAATACTTTGCACAAGATGCAATCTCCAGTGCCACTGTTTTCTGCCCCAATTTCAAAGGAACTGAGGAGTAGGCCATTCAGCCCATTGAGTCTACTCCACCATTCAATAAGATTATGACTGATGTGGCATAGTCTCAGCTCTACTTTTCTATCCATTCATTGTAACCTTTGGCTCCCTTGTTAACAAAAATATAACTCAGCTTTCAATAAGTTCAATGATCCAGCCTCCACTGTTCTCTATGGGCAAAGATTTCCACATTCTAACAACCATCTGAGAGAAAGTAAAGAAACTTAAAAGGTGTCTTAAAGAGGATTCTTATTCTTAAATGATGTCCCCTACTATTAGTCTGTCCCACCAGAAGAAACATGGGGTCTTGGTCTGCCCTCTGCCCATTGCAGAGACCTCTGTGTAATGTACCATAGATACCGTATCCTCTGGAGGCAATTACAATGACCTTTGAAACTGACAGTCTCAGAGACGACAGTGAAGCAATTAAAAAGGGACTTGGTCACCCTGAGCCGGCAAGCAGGTGAATAGGTTTGTGACTGATTGCTGGCTGTCGGATTCTGTACTGTGTGTGTAATCTGTCTAATTTTGATTTATCATCTTCTCTCTATCACTTGGCACTTCATTGTTTGGTGACCAAGCTCAGGTTATGTGTTGGTTTCTACTGCAGTCTGTCACAGGGCTTGAGGTGTTGTTGGGTCACTGGTTCTCATGGGTTAATGATGTTGGCTCAGAGTCAGAGTTACGTCGTTAGAAAGATTGAGAATGTGTTGTACAGATCAGGCTGTGCTGGAACATGGTGTTGCTGCAGAATAAGGTTGGAATGTTCTCTAGGTGCTGTAAATTGGTATGTGTAACTGAGCTTAGTAGTTATTATTTCTGAACGCGCACGCGCGTGTGTGTGTCTGAGAGAGAGAGTGTGTTTGTCTGTGTGTGTGTGTGTGTTTGTGTGTGTGAGAGAGAGAGTGCAAGTGAGAGACAGAGAAACTGGGAGCCTCTGCGCAGGGTCAACAGCATTTTCACCAATTACCGGGTGACAAGGAGTAGGCAAAAATAATTCCAATACCAGAATCACAGGCCAAAAATAGAACAAGAGCAAAATACTGCCGATGCAGAAAGTCTGAAATAGAGACATAGAGGTGAAACTCCTCAAAAGGACCGGCAGCATCTGCAGAGGGACAACCCAAGTTAATGTTGCAAATCTGTGACTTCTCACCAGAACTGGGATTAATTCACCACCACATGGTTCACACCAGAATTACTGAACAATATATTGGCAAGAGAAGGCAAAATGTAGATAATGTGCGAATTCTTCCATTGGATTTGGACTGAATGGAAAAATGAATTGACAATAAAGCAATGGGGTGATGCATTGAAGTCTCATTCCAGGTCAATTCATGGTCAGGAATGTATTTAGAACACAGCCAAAGGGGCTCAGGTTCAACTTGCAAATCATCCCGACATAAACCAATCACAGGCAACAAGAGTGGGAGAGTGTGATAGAAAGGAGAGTCTCTACCATCACTATCCCGAGCTCCAGGCTACCAACTACACATGAACTTGTGTGACCATGGCAACATGGATTTCAGGGAGGGAGAGGGGCTGGGGGAGGGGTTGAGGGTTGGAGTGGGGATGGGATGGTCAAAAGGTTGGTGATGGGTTGGGGGAGAGAGTGGGTGGAGGAAGGGTTGGGAGTGGGGGAGGGATATGGTGTCGGGGTGGGAGTGGAGGAGGGTATTGTGATGGAGTGGGTGTGGGGAGGCAGAGGGTTTGGGGGCTGGCTGTCCAGTCTGGATCAGATTGCTGCCCTCAGCATGGGGCTTGATCCCTGTTCAGCCTGGGAGCAGAATTGGGGCCTGTCCCCACGCTGGGGATCATGGTTCAGTGGGTCAGACCTGACTTCAGGTCCAGAACCTAGGAACAACATGGTGATTCAGTGGTTTAGCACTGCTGCCTCACAGTGCCATGGACCTGCATTCAACTCCAGCCTTGGGTGACCGTGTGGAGTTTGCATGTTCTCCTCGTTTCTGCATGGGTTTCCTGTGGGTGCTCCAGTTTCTTCCCACAGTCCAAAGATGTGCAGGTTACGGTGCCATGCTAAATTGCCCATGGTGTCCAGGGATGTGTAGGTTAGGTGGATTAGCTGTGGGGGTTGCCAGGATATGGTAGGGGTGTAAATCTGGGTTGGATGCTCTTCAGAGATTAGTATGGACTTGTTGGGCTGAATGGCCTGTTTCCACATTGTAGGGATTCTATGAAGATTAAAGACATGGATCTAATGATTTAGAGGGAAAGCTGTAGCCATTTTTTACTTAGAGTCATTTACAGACAGAAAGAACTACTCAGCTCATTCAGTCTTTGCCAATTGTCTCAGGAGGCATCTGTCAGTCACACTCCGCAGTGTAGCCCTGTAGAGGTATTCCTCAAATGCCCATTGAATTGCCTTTGGAAACCAGCAGAGGTGGTAATTGTTATTTCTGCTTTGCTTATCTAACCACTCCTACTCGTGAATGTTTTCTCCACCATTTTGCCATTTCCAGACCTGACAGAGACTGGGAAGAGCTGATTGGCTGCAGTTGGAGATTGGGCTTAGAGTTTCAGTTGAAAAAAGTGGACCTTTGTGTTTCTGCTTTCTGTGACATTTTAATGCTTCAACAGTGTGGAAGGCAACATGACTGAGCAGGCCTGGCCCCAGCCTGAGCAAACAGCACCACCCTGGAGCCTGTCGCTGTTACTGGGAGATGGAGAGTGTGTGTGTGCAGATTTTCACATAATTCACAAGTCTAGTGCCTTTGAGCAAATTAATTTCTTTACAATCACAGCCACTTGTGAAATGTAGGACACACCGAGTGGTTTTATATCCAACACATTGATAACAATTGCAGCAGCCTGTACCACTGGCCCCACTGAAACTGAATCAGAATCAAAGAGTAAATTGTCTGCTAGCCTGATTCAGAGCATTCACTTAATGTGATGTGATTTTAAGGGAGCGAGTGGTATTTTCCATATAACAGTGAGACAACATTAAACATTGAGAACTCATAAAACAGGTTTTGAGATACTTTAAGTTTATTATATCCCTCTTTAGTTCAGGGTCACAGTAACACGGGTGAACAGAAAGATTAAAAGCCATGCTGATGGTTTTCAAATAGAGTTGTATAACACAATAACTGGCTAGTCGAAACCACATATTAAACTGTGGTCCAGGTGAAGGAATAAACATCGCAAATTGAAATTTAGGTCGACTACCAAATAATTTAGCATCGTTCCTCTTTGTGATTAAAGTCTATTTCTGCAGTGCTCTCAGTTGTGTCTAATTACTGTACTTAAGCACAAAATCAAGCCTTAAGTTGAAATTTTACCAAATATTTCAAGTCAAAATAGAATGGAGAGATTAACTTACCGGGTACAGTGTTCAGTAAACACTGTTTACAGCTAAGGCAACTGCTCTCTGGATTGAAAATCGCTGCAAAGTTTGAAAGCAGTCAGATTTGCCAAAATACTGCTGCTTAATAAGCTGATGAAACTTCAAATATCCCTACACGTTTGCCGTAAGTCAGGAAAGTACTAGGGCAATGGGGACAGAATTGTACAATGCAATCTTGGAGGAGTTTACAGATAGCAGCTGCCTGGCAGTGAGCTCTGTCATGTGGGACTGAAAGACACAACACAGCTACTTCTCAAACTTGCCAATCACCTTTTCCACTGACCATAGTAACAAGGAGTAAAATCTGGAAGCGTTAGTTCCTCCACTGCACAACAGAGCTGGAAACAAAGTCAAAGTACAGTGCAGGATTCTGGTCAGGTACTGCACTCTGAATGGCTTGTTCTGTTGCAATGCATTGCACAATTCAGTAAACTGCTCAGCCCAGTCCCTTCTGGGCCACTTATTAACTTCTAAATCATATTTACCCATCCCCCACTATCCCTTCAGGGAAGAACAGAATTGGAAAGAACAGTGATCTGGCCTTGTACTGATAGCCCAGTGACACGTGAGAAAACAGTAAATACAGGATAGGGATGTGTGGAGTCAACACAGCCTAGAAATGAAGCGATCAGGAACAGCCTTCCCAGAACATGTCTGACCCAGTCCCACCCTCCTCCACCACAGATTCTCCTTAGCCTGGGGGACGGGCTGTGCCTTATGGAGGGTGTAACAGACCACCCCATATCGAGATATCCCCCCTCCCCGGTCTCCATGTCGGCAGCTTTGGTACGACCATTATTTCTGGCTCACAATAACCTGCTCTCTGATGGATAGTATGGCAATGGCTTTTATTGTTCAGACACTGGGGTTGGGGAGTGGGATCCTGAAGTAGGTGTAAGTTGCAAAGCTCATGGCATCCTCTGATAATTGGCCTTTGAAGGTTTGAGGGAACAGTGGGCTGGTGTAGACTCTCCTGCCAAGTGGGTGGATAGTTCCCAGCATGATGTGCTGTGTGTTTGGAGAAACACATTTGTACAGCCTAACTTGCCAGAGTCATGTGACCTCTGCTTTCTGTAACGAGGCCTGATAGGTCATTAAAACTGAAACTGCCTGCATTGTGAGAGCTGTGTGAGGAGCTGGCTGTGACAAGGAAGAGCACGGAATAATTTGCACTACCAGGTGAGTCAGGTTGGCTTGGAATGTTCAACTCCCTACTCCTGAAGAAAACAAAGATGATTTGAGAAAGAATAGGAACTTCTTCCTAACTTAGTGGCAAATTTGAGATGTCTGCAGAATTAAACAGAAAACCTGAACTAATGACAGTGCTGGGGAAAGAATGCCACAAGCTGCATTGCATCCTAGATCTCACTGAGAGGCAAAAACACCAGGGCTGGAGAAATTCCGAAGACCTCAGAGATATATTTTGAACCCTCTGTTATTGATGAACAATATGTGTTTAATAACAGAGCTCAGCAGAAGAGGGAGATTACTGATGTGTGTGCAACTATGCTGAGACATGTGGCTGAACCTTGTGAATTCAAACAACTGAAGGATGATATCAGCAGAGACAGGATTGTTTTAGGAATAAGAGATCCTGTTGTAAGAGTAAATCCGCTGACAGAAGAGAAATTTCTTCTCAAGGAAGTTATTCATACATGCAGAAGGCTCTGAAGTTATCAATTATCAGTTAAAGAGTGTTCATAGAAGAAAGGTTGAGGCGTTTGCCTTGTGCTGAGAGACAGTGCAAGTCTACACAATGGAGAAAGGAAGCCATAATTCTAGTAGGACCAGCAGAAAGATTATGACCTGAGACTGGCTATAAAAACTGCAAAGGTCACTGCATTAAATAAAAGGAAACATGCCTAGCGTGGGGGAAACAGTGCTTAAAATGCAAGAAGTGGGATCATTTTGAAAGAAGCAAAGCAAACCGATAAAGATACCTGACACGTAGAGACATCAGGCAATGATTTGGACTTAACTTTACATCGTAGAACTGTTTGCAGCATCTGGTATTAAGATGATAAATGGTTTGTGATGACTGCAGAAAGACAGCATTAAGTGAAATGGAATGATCATCACTACACTAAGTACTTGCCGTCCTTCCTTCTAGCCAGTCACTTGTGACAAAATGATTCTGCTTCTTGCAGTGAGAACACAGCTTTTCCCATCCTGGCAATGGTCTGGTCTGTCATGAATATACTCTAGCTGCTGATTTATAACCTCAGCACTTCTACAAATGTCAACCGCTTTGCCAAAAGTGAGGTTCTCCTCTCTCAGTAGACACGCTCTCAGTGCAGGATCTCTTGTGCCTAATGAAAAACTGGTGATAATTAAATCAGCTTTTAGTTGCACAAACTCATAGCATTCTGAGATGTGCTAATTTAGTCAAATATGGAACGGAAGACATATTTTCATCTTGGGCCCTAATATTGAACACAAAAAACCTTCATAAATTACCTTCACTTGGGGTTCAAAGCTTGCTTTCAAGACTTCAACATTTCTGCAGTCTTTTTTTTCAGGTCTTTGGAAAGATAAAGGGTGGAATACACATGGAAACAGTCTCTCCCCAACAATGATTAAAGTGTAATTACCTGTAGGTGTTCTAGCTGTTTAATTAAAACTGTCACAAATTTACCATTACAAGTGGAGAAACTCGACTTCTATTTCATTACAGCTTTCATTTTTACACGCACCAGGGAAGTTTGCAGGTTTTGTGCCTTACCCAGTAATTAAGTAGCAGCCTGCTTCTTTGATCCCTTTTGTCTGTAGTTTCTTTTGTCTTTTAGCTGCGTTCAGCAGCTCATAACATCCTTGCATTCCTCTTTTAGTAGCTGTGCTTCTATACAGCTTTTTGACGTTCAATCTCTGCTGCACTCTGGCACAATGTTATGAGCTCACACAACAACAGTCTCACCATTTACCTTCTCACGGGCAATTAGGATTGGATACCAACTGCTGGCATAGCCAGAGATGCCCATATCCTATGAATAATGAAGAAAAAGCATCTTACAACCAGCTGCTATGGTAAAGGTATGATGACATATCCTTTGAATGATCTCAGTATTGAGCTGAAGGTTTGAAGGCATTTAAATCTTCAGCTCACCTTTAGCTTTCTTGGAGTAATCATGGGGCAGTTAAGAACAGGCCTTGGAGTACTCTCAGCAAAGACAGCAAACTTGAACTTTCTCCTGTAAGTATGTGACTATTTGCACAGAAATAGCTTTTCATTGGGTTATCCCATAGAGAATCAACATGATATAACTGCTGAACTGTCTGATAGCCAATCATAGTTATATGACCCTTCAAATTGAGAAACGTTTTATTGATGACACTTGACAATGGGATCCCAGACTTGCCTGCACTATTTCATTAGCCACATCTGGACTGACGATCGACTTTCTGTTGGTACTCTGCACAGAGTGGCCTGCAGAGAAAAATTTCATCCACGTTGCTGGAGGTTAAACAGCCTTTCACAGCCTGTAGCTTTGCAGTGGTAACAAAAGCATGTGGGGGAGGTGATGGCCCTAGTGGTATTATCACTGGACTGTTAATCCAAAGAGATCCTAGACAACATTCTAAGGATCCAGGTTCAAACCCTGTGAATTCAATAAGTATCTGAAATTAAGGATCTAATGATGACCATGAATCAGCTGTCAATAGGATTTGATAGGCAGGGACTTTTTCCCAGGGCAGAAATTACTATTACAAGGGGGCATAATTTTAAGGTGATTGGAGGAAGGTGTAGGGGAGATGTCAGAGGTAGGTTCTTTACACAGGGAGTGGTGGGTGTACGGAAAGCGCTGCCGGCGGTGGTACTGGAGTCAGATACTTTAGAGACTTTTAAGCGACTCTTGGATAGGCACATGGAGGATAGTATAATGTAGGGTATGCAGGCTAGTCTGATATTAATGGGATAATAGGTAGGCACAACATAGTGGGCCGAAGGGCCTGTACTGTGCTGTACTGTTCTATGCTCTATGTTCTATGATTGTCGGGAAAAGCCAGCTGGTTCACTAATGTCCTTCAGGGAAGGAAACTGCCATCCTTACCTGGTCTGGCCTACATGTGACTCCACAGCAATGTGGCTGACTCTTAACTGCTCTCTGGGCAATTACAGATGAACAATAAATGCTGCCTGGCCAGCGACACCGTCATCCTGTGAACGAATAAAGGAAAAAAACGTTTGAAGCCTAATTTTACGTTCTCTTTACTTTTTTTTTTATCTCTCATTACTGGATTATAATGGTCTGATAACACCAAACTGGACGTCAACCATTATAGGAAAGTGATCTCTTTTAACTGATTGAAATCCGGACAGGGTGACTGCGTGCGTTGAATCTGTTAGGGAAAGTTTGGTGGTGCCTCTTGGTCTTCATTTCCAAGAAGAGGAGGAACTGCGATTCCAGATTCCATCAGCATACGATGAAATGTTAAGCGGTCATCCAATATTGTCTAAAAGGAAAACAAGTAATGATTAATTGTTTAAGGCGTCTGCTTTACGCACTATACCTTTGTTCTCCACATGTCAGTGTTAAATATTTTGGATTCTCATGACAAATAACGCAGACGTTTTTCCTTTGCCAAGGGTGTGTTTACGGGATGCTATTATATTGAAACATAGTTGCAGTTAAACAATTTATTATTCTGTTAAGTTTTCCAAAGAGTTAAGTTATTTCAATTCCTCTTTCTTTTGTTTGTATTTTAACTCTAGAGTACGAATAACGTATGTTTTGTTTAAAGCCGTGTAGTGTAATTCAATTGGTTACATTGAAAACACAGCACCTTATACTTCCCTTTAAATAAGAAGAGGTAGAGTCTAAGGTTGTATCAGAGATAAAAGGTACTGCAGATGCTGGAGAATCCGAGATAACAAGGTGTGGGGCTGGATGAACACAGCAGGCCAAGCAGCATCAGAGGAGCAGGAAAGCTTGACGTTTCGGGCCTAGACCCTAGGTTATCTCCTTGATAATATTTGAATGGGGTTTGGCCTGGACCATAACATCCTCCCTCACAGTCATCATTAAACCAACTTTATGATCCAGACTTTTATTCGGTTTTTTTTCACTGCAGCAACTTCAGCAAAACGTTGACACAATCTAAAAAGCTAACAGCTGTACCTGGAACATCTCAAGAGTATCCTCTTCAGTAATTTGAGTTGTGGGTTGGACAATTCCCGGGGAAGTGTAGACAGCTTGCACTATCTTGCTGATGAATCGTTCAAGCTACAGATTAAAAAAAAAGGGGACAGTAAAATTAATCAATTATCGGATAGTCCGAAACTCTGGTGCATAAATATAAGACATTATTAAATCTGACAGGGATTTACAGAGAAATATCAACTCAGAGAGTGGTGAGAATCCATAGAGACAAATAACACGGAGGCTTTTAATTGGAAACATGAGGGAGAAAGATAAAAAGTTATAATTGACAGAGTTAGATGAAGAGGAGTGAGTGGGGGCTCATGTCACCTATTAGCACCAGCACACAGGAGCTGGACCAATTCACCTGTTTCAGTGATTTCATTACTATACCAGAAGCCGACTATTTGGCCCATCAAGACTCTCATTCTATCCCTATTCGCCTGCCCATTTAATTGCCCTTCCAAATTCCTCTTGAAGTCATCAGTCATCTCCACTTGCACCATCCATGTGGGCCACAGCTTCTATTTCATCATCACACTCTCCATAAAGACGTTCTGCCTTGTGGCCCCACCTTGATATTCTTGCCCAACAATCTTAAAACTTTAAAGCCTAGTCCTTTTCAATGCCATCTATGGAGTTTTACCTGGAGCTGCTGGTCCCTCACCAGGTTTTTAAGTTGGGGAACAGCCTGCCTCCATCTTCCTTGGTCACTCAAACTGTTTCACAGCCATTGGCTCATTTGTTGCCTTCAGGATGGGACACTCTGCCCCACTCAGGGAGGAGGTCCTGCCCCTGAAATCTGCTGGCCAATCAAATGGAAGGCAAACCCAGAGGTTTTACTGGGGCCATTCTGGCAGGGTCTGGTTGCAGACAAAGTGGTCACTGAGTTTGACAGGTGAAGACAGTGCTGACAGTGCAGGAGGGTGGATAACAGCCTTGAGGGGTGCCTCTCATTGGGCACAGGCAGCTTAAACAAGAGGCAGGCCTCTCGTCCTACACAGCAACAAGGCCTCGTGATTTTACCTGATCAGTCCTTGACACTCCTAAGCCTTACCATGAACTACACAGATACGGGGCCTCAGCTGGCCCAGTGTGAATGAGACACTCGGCACATTCCCCACTGGTGTTACAATCCCAGCAGCAGGGACAGGAGACTGGTACCGCGTCAGCACCAAGGCACCAGGCCAGCTGCTCCTGACGGGGAACCTTCATTCCAAGCACACGTCATAACGGAAATGGAAAATTCCCACCTGAAATGCTAAAGAAAAGATGTTGAGGAAATATCAAAGATGACAAATCAAAGGCTTGTCCTGTACCAGAACAATAATCTATGCAGTGAATGTGAAAGGAGAAAGAGGAAATGCTAAGAGAGCAAAAGCAAACACAGATTCTGTCAGGGAGAGATTAGGAGCATGAAGACTTGATCAAAAAAGATACTTATGTTTTCAAATGGGCAAAAGGGAGGTGAAGAGGCAAAATGGGTCAGAGTTATACCTTTCAGGTACGTTAGATCAAAACCTTTACATATTCCTGTTGCATACAGTAATAGGATTATAAATGGGTTTTATACAGAAAGACAATATAAACCTGGCAGTCGAATTCTAAAGGGGGTGCAGGAGCAGAGGGACTTTGGTGTACGTATGCACAGATCATTGAAGGTGGCAGCACAGGGGGAGTCAGTGGTTAATAAAACAGGCAGTATTAACAAACAACTGCACGCACAGCTGATCCTAAGTAACACATTACATTTGATAATGTGGGAAAAGATTGTTTCTCCAAAGTCGACTGTAATTCCCACCTTCCTAAAATAATGGTGCCAATATCTGAAAAAGCCATGAGGCTGTTGCACTGAATTCTGGCTCACAGAATATTTAGCTTCCACTTAAGTTAAAACCCATTTTTGAACACTTGAAAACGAATGCTAGCAAAACAATGGCCCACATATTGCAAACACCAGCTCAGTAAACAATGTAAGATTACCCTGGTGCCAGTGAATTTCAGTGCGATTTGTAAATCCTGCAGTTCACGCTGCATTAATTCACCCTGGGAAATGGCTTCGTCATACTCAGCCTGTATATGCCTCTTCCTCGCATCTTCAGCAGTGATGTGAAGCTGTAGCTTATTGATCTCAGTCTTCAGTTTCGCAAGCTCTTCATTTTTCTCCCTCAGCCCTGACTGTAACTCAGCAACTTGCTAAAAATAATTCAGAAACAACACTTGAAACAAAAGAAACCATCTTGTGCATTTTGGGGGTCTCCAGCCCATGTTTAGGTGTTTTTGATGTAAACAGTACAATGACACAATGCAAGGTTGTGGGGTGGTACAGTGGCTCAATGGTTAGTGCTGCTGCCTCACAACACCAGGGACTGAGGTTTGCTTCCACCCTCAGGTGCAGAGTTTACACATTAATAGAGGGATCGAGTTCAAGAGCCGTGAAGTTATGCTCCAGCTATACAAAAGCCTGGTTCGGCCACATCTGGAGTATTGTGTCCAGTTCTGGTCACCTCATTACAGGAAAGATGTGGAAGCATTGGAAAAGGTGCAAAGGAGATTTACCAGGATATTGCCTGGAGTGGAGGGAAGGTCTTACAAAGAAAGATTGAGAGAGCTGGGGTTTTGCTTTTTTGAACGACAAAGGGTGAGAGGTAACTTGATAGAGGTGTATAAAATGATCAGAGGTATAGATACAGTGGACAGCCAGAGGCTTTTTCCCAGGGTGGAGGTAGCTATTACAAGGGGGCATAGTTTTGAAGTGAGTGGAGGTAGATATAGGGGAAACGTCAGAGGTTGGTTCTTTACTCAGAGACTGGTAGGGGCGTGGAATGCATTGTCGGAGAGGGTAGTGGAGTCGGCCTCATTAGGGGCATTTAAGTGGCTATTAGATAGGCATACGGATGAGAGTGTAAGGTAGGGGTGAAGGTTAGATAGACCTTAGGTTTAGGGTGAAAGTTCGGCACAACATCGTAGGCTGAAGGGCCTGTACTGTGCTGTACTGTTCTATGTTCTATGTTCTGTGTCCGAGTGGGTCCTCTCCAGGTCTTTCCACAGTCCAAAGATGTGTAGGTTAGATGGATTGGCATTGGTAATTGCCCATAGTGCCCAGGCTGGGTGGGATAGCCATGAGAAATGCAGAGTGGTGGGTCTGGGTGGGATGCTCTTTAGAGGGTCAGTGTAGACTTGATGGGCCAAATGGCCTGCTTCTATGCTGTAAGGGATGCTATAAAACTAACCAATGGGAAATACTGTCTCAGGACCCACACTGCACCATGAATAAGGGTGGAACATTGTCAGCATCTCCCCAGCTATAACCATCTTTCTAAACCTCGAGTACGTATTGGATGGACACAAAGTGATGAAATCAGTAATAAATGATCACAGAAAGTACTGAAGTAGAAAATGAACACCTATTAATTTGGGATTCCAAGGAATGATGGGAGTCAATGAGGTGATGACATTTCTGGATAAGACTTTAAAAAGAATTAAGTAAAATACCAAACACGTACCTCACGGAAGCTGAGGTTCTCTTTTTGAAGATCTGTCATAATTTTTGTATGATTGATCCCTTCTCGCAAATTGGAAAACTGCGCATAAAAAATATAACAGGGTTTGCTGATTAAATCTATACAGTTCCAATCTTTGTTACAAATCATTAGCGCACCCATTAAAAGCCTTCACTACAATGGTCAGCCAAATGATGTCACAAATGATTTCTCCTCCGCCTGGTCCCCAGTACATTCCCATCTCCTAACAGGTTAGGATTAGAGAGCAGACATCAATTCCTATTGTTATCACAGACTAAGCACTTTCTGGTAGCATTTCCCATTGCACAGTATGAGTCTAACCAATGACTGCTGATGGGCTAATGAATTGCATGACTGTGAGGAGGTGGTGATGTAAGGGAAAAATCACTGGGTTAATAATATAGCAGATGTGGGTTCAAATCCCAAAATGGTAGCTTGAGGAGCTTCAATTCAATTCCTGAAAAACCATGGAATTGAAAACTAGTCTCTGCCAAGATGACCAGGTCATCTAGCATTTAATTTATTCATAGATTGTGAACATCACTGGCTAGGCCACCATTTATTGCCCATCTCTAATTTCTCCAGAAACTCTGTTAGAATCACAGAATCGTACAGTAGAGAAGAGGCCCTTCAGCCCATTGAATCTGCACTAACAAAAAAACTAAATCTAAGTCTACGCTGGTCCCAAATAAAAACCGAAAGAACTGCAGATGCTGTAAATCAGGAACAAAAACAGAAGTTGCTGGAAAAGCTCAGCAGGTCTGGCAGCATCTGTGAAGAAAAGAATCAGAGTTAATGTTTCAGGTCCGGTGACCCTTCCTCTCCAACCCGAAATGTTAACTATGATTTTTTTCCTCACAGATGCTGCCAGATCTGCTGAGCTTTTCCAGCAACTTCTGTTTTTGTTCCACATTATTCCCACTTTCCAGCACTTTGCTCATCGCCTTCAATGTTATGACACTTCAAGTGCTCATCTAAATCCTTTTTAAAGGTTGTGAAGTTTCCTACCTCAACCTTCCTTCCAGGTAATGGGTTCCAGATCCCCACTGCCCTCTGGGTGAATTCGTTTTCCTCTCTGAAACTCTTGCCTTTCATGTTTAAATTATGGCATCTTGTTATTGACTCTTCGACTAGGATGAACAGCTGCTTTCTATCCACCCTGTTCCTCATAACCTTACATACCTCCACCAGGTCACCTCTTGGCACTAAAAAAAGAACAACCTGAACATATCCAGTCTGCCTTTGTAACTAAGCTGCTCCACCCCAGGCAACATCCTGATGAATCTCCTCTGCACCTCCTCCAGTGCAATCACATCCTTCCTATCATGAGCTGACTGGTAAAGGCAAGTGGCCAGTCTGCCTTCTTAATCACCCTATTTACCTGCCCAGCCACCTTCAGGGATCTGTGGACAAGCATCCCAAGATCCCTCTGTTCCTCCAACCTTACTATTGTTCTGCAATTGATTAAATACGCCCTCATCTTGTTATTTCTTCTGAAGTGCATCACCTTTAAATTCCATCTGCCACTGATCTGCCCATCTGACCAGTCTGTCTACATCTTCTCATAACCTAAGACCTTCTTCCTCTCACCATCTGGCTAATCTTTGTGTCATCCGCAAACTTGATTATCATCCCTCCATTTGTTCTTCTACATCTTTTAAATATGTCAAGAACAATAAGGGTCCCAGCACTGATCCCTGTGGTACACCACTGGATCCTAGGCTCCAGTCACACAAACAGCCTTCTACCACCACACTCTGTCTCCTGTCACTAAGACGATTTTGGTCCAACTTATCAAGTTACCGTGGATATCATGTGCTTTTAATTCTTTATCACTCTTCCAAGCGGGACCTCGTCAAAGACTTCGCTGAAATCCACATAAATTACATCAACTGATCTGCACTCATCTGCACACCTGGTCACCGCCTTGTAAAAAATTCAATTAAATTTGTCTGGCATGACCTCCATCTAATAAAGCCATGCTGACTATCCCTGACCAAATCTTGCCTCTCCAATTGGGGATTAACGGATAAAAATCACTAATGTCCTTCAGTGAAGGAAATAGGAAAAATAATATGGGAACACTATCAACTGATCCAGCATTCACTGCCATTTGTGGAGCCTCAACCAGCCATTGTGTGTAGAAGTGCTTCCTAACATCTTTCCTGAATGGTCTCACCCTAATTTTCAGACGATAACCCCTAATTCTAGAATCTCTAACCAGTGGAAATAATTTATCTTTATCTATCTTGTTCTTTTATGTTAACATCTCGAAGACTTTGATCAGATCATCATCTAACCTTCTAACTTCTTGATAAAACAGGCCTGATTTTTATAATTTCTCCTAATAACCTAACTCCTGAAGTCTAGGTATTATTTTATAAAACTATGTCAAATTCCCTCCAAGGCCAATACATCTTTCCTAAAGGTGTGGTGCCCAGATCTGCTCACAATACTTCAAATGGGGTCTAACCAGCATTTTCTATAACCGCAGTATAACTTCTGTGTCCTTGTCCACCAGTTCTCTAGATATAAAGGCTACCATTCTATTAGCTTTCTTGATTATTTTTGAACAAGTCTTTGGCATTTTAAAGATCTACATACCTGAACCCCTAAGTCTGTTTGGGTGTCCACTGTACTTAACTTCATTCCATCTAGAAAGTATCTCAATCTATCACTTCTCTGTCCAAAATGGATAGCCTCACACTTCTTTACATTGAACTCTATCTGCCACAGTTTTGCCCATTCACTTAATCTATCAATACGCCCTTGTAATTTAATGCTATCATCTACACTGTCTACAATGCTTCCTAACTATGTGTCATCAGCAAATTTGGATATATGACTTTCTTTGCCATTATCCAAGTTGTTAATAATAATGTGAATAATTGGCACCCCAACACAGATCTTGTAGGATACCACTGCTCACATCTTGCCAATTTGAGACCTACCCATTATCACCTGCTAATCAACCCTTTTTTCCCAGCCATGTCCGTAATTGTCCCTCAATTCCGTGAGCTTCTACCTTGGCTCACGGTTTCTTATATGGAACTTTATCAAATGCCTTCTGAAATCCATAGAAACAAAATCCGTAGACATTCCCCTGTCCATTCTGCCATCTTAACACAGTACAGCCTACACATGACTCCAGATCCACAGCAATATGGCTGACTCTGAAAAGACCCAACAAGCTACACTACACAGTTCAAGGACAATTAGGATAAAGTGTGGAACGTTGGCCCCAGCAGCAACAACCTCATCCCATGAAGGAATATAGAAATGCTCTTTATGTGAACATAGAACAGTACAGGCCCTTCGGCCCATGATGTTGTGCCGAACTTTTACCCGAAACCTAAGGTCTATCTAACCTCCACCCCTACCTTATACTATCATCATGAAATTGTTCATCCTGCCCTCTTGGAAAGGCATGGCAACTTGGCAAAACTGCAAAATGGCATTAGCACCAACGTGTGTAGAGAGTGTCAAAAAACAGGAAACTGATAGGTCCCAGCATGTCCTTTCAACTGCACATTGAGGCTGTAATGCTTCCTGCTAACCCCGGAATCTAACCACCCTAATCTCTGAGGATCAATTTTTATGTAGCCTGTATGCAGTGACTGGGATGTGACAAACTACATTGATTAAACAAAGAGCCTCTTCCACTGAGACTAATTCATTGTCCATCCTCCACCACAGATACTGACCAGCCGCTTCAACTGATACTGAAATGAGAGTTGATGAGAGCACTGTTTTGAATGGGATAACATACATATCACAATGAAAACATTCCCCATCCCACTCAGAGGCCTGGTAATCTCCAGGGAGAGCGAGTGTAGCTGGATTTAAAACAAACAGACAAACTTAGGGAAAGAAACTCGTGTAATTCAGCTCTAGCCCATTGAGGCAATTGAAATAAATCTGGCATATCATGAGAGGACCTTAACGGTTTCATAAATCTTCCTTTCCAGAGTTGGGAGTGGAGTAGGGAGACCTCTACATGGCAGGTGCTATCAGATTTGTCAGTATTACTGGTGAATGGGCTACCTCATTCTTCATTCACTCACAGGATGAGGGCTAGTTGAACATTTATTACCCATCCCTAATTGTCCAGAGGGCAATTCAGAGTCAACCATATTACTGTCAGTCCAAAGTCACCTGTCAGCCAGACCAGGTAAGGATGGCAGATTTCCTTCCCTAATATAAAATCTCACAACTCACTGACATTTCAGCGCTGGCTCAAGACAGAGTCAGATGTGATTCTGCAGCAACTGTGGGAGAATTGGCACATGAAAAGGCATTGAGGAAATGACCACTGTTAGATCAGCTTTATTAATTTTAATGTTTAATTGAATTCGAATTTCACCATTTGACATGGTGGAATTCAAACGCCTCTCCCAGAAGCAGTAACCCGCAACTCTGGATTGCTATTCCAGTGACATCACCACGACATTAATACTGCTTCTCTGAACCCGCAACGAATTGTTCAGTTATGGATCAGTCTGATTCCTGGGAATTGAGGACTGATATTTGAGGAGAGACCGGATCTGTTAGGACTACACTCACTGGAGTTTCAAAGAATGACAGGTGATTCTCGTAGAAACCTATAAAACGCTAACAGGGCTCGACAGGGCAAATGCAGGAAGGATGCTCCCGAGAACTGGGGAGTGCAGAACCACGGGTCACAGTCTAAGGACTGAGATTAGCAGAAATTTATTCACCCAGAGAATGGCGAGCCTGTGGAATTTTCGGCTACAGCAAGTGGTTCAAGCCGAAACAACTGACTGTTTTCAAGAAGGAGTTGGATATAGTTCTTAGGGCTAAAGGGATTGAAGTGCATGGGGAGAAAGCAGGAACAGGGTACTAAGTTGGATGGCCAAATTGAATGGTACAGCAGGTAGGAAGGGCTGAATGGCTTTCTCCAGCTCCTATTTTCTATGTTTCTATGCTTATGAGGTGTCCGTAAAGCCACTCTGTATTGTGGTGCTGTCAGTTCAGCACAATCCAAGTGGCTAGCATTGGTGATGATTTGCAGAGGTCTAAACATGGCTGCCAATATTCACTTGTCTGTTTCATACCTTATTAGACATGGCATACAGCTGATTACATCTGTCCTTCAGCTCCTTCTGCACTCTCTCCATTTCAGCCTCTTTATTTCTCAGCTCAGCCTCAGCTAGTGACCTTTTCCGGTTTATGGAAATGACTGCACCTGAGGAAAAGAACACACCTTCTTTCTTATTCACAAGTGTTAACAGCTTCTTTCAACAGTAAGTCTCACCAACTGATTTGCAGAATATTTGTAATGAATAAACTACAGAAAGTGGCTGAACCTTGGGATTGAAACCTTGTTGATTACAATTCTGTATCCTCTGCATAGATTGTATCTTGACAGTGCAACATACTCCAGGATACACCTCTTGACATTCAATGGTGTTACCATCATCGAATCTCACGATTAACATCCTGGGGGTTAACACTGACCAAAGACTCAACTGGATTTGCCACATAAACACAGTAGTTACAAGAGCAGATCAGAGGCTAGGAATGCTGCAGCAAGTAACTCACCTCCTGACCCCCCAGAGCCTGTCCACTATCCATCAGGCACAAGTCAGGAGTGTGATGGAATACTCCCCACTTGCCTGGATGGGTGCAGCTCCAACAACACTCAAGAGGGTTGACACCATCCAGGATAAAGCAGCCCACGGGGAATATTAGTTTTTGCCTACCACAGAGTGACAATCCCATATTGTTGTGTGATTTTCCTGCCATATATGAATTACTCATCATTAATACAGCCTTGGGTGACTGTTTGTGTGGGTTTCCGCTTTCATCCCACAGTCCATAGGTTTGCAGGTTAGGTGGATTGGCCATGCTAAATTAGTCCTTGGTGTCTAGGGATGTGTAAGCTGGTGGACTATCCATGCAGCTTTTCTACAAAATTAAAACATACTTTGTGTATTGCCTGAAAATTAGGCAAAAACCTAATTAATTTGTCATCACTTGAAATTGTGACATTTATTTGATGTATAAAGTGGATAATTTCCCTTCTCTTCCTGTTAACATTATCCAAATATTTGGGAAGGTTTAATGATCATTTTATTTCTCCATGGACAATACCTTTTACTGCACACCGTGTAGCTAAGTCTAAATGTAATTCTTTGAATTTTTAGAATAAATTCCTCATTAAACAGATTTTATTTCACATACCCCTTGCCATATTATAGCGCACTTTAACTTCTCTCAGTTCCTTCCTCAGCATTTCATTGCTTTTATTCAATCTTTCCAGCTCTTCTAGTTTCTCAGCTTCAACGTCACAAGGTTCATCATAATCGAGAAATTCTGGTGTTTGAGCCACTGTACCCAGGTCCATAACTTCCTTATCTCCCATTTCATCTGCATCATCTTTCTCCATTTTATTTCTGACTATTTTTATGCTGTCATCGCACAAATTCTCTCCCCTTTCTGCAAGCATTTCCTCACTCGGTTTCTCCACCAGTGCCTCCGAAACCTATGTAAACAATAAATTAATGCCTCATTCACACCAAGAAATCAGTGAGCACCACAGCTGACTCTGAATTACAGTTTGATGATTGACTTGTGGCTATTATGTTTATAACCCAATTCAATGAATTTTGAAGAGGCTCATGTATAAAGAGTTACAATCACATTCCTTTTTCCCCAGTTTCATAATCTTCATTATATTTACTCTGTGTGTGTGTGTATACGTATGCGTGCGTGAGAGTGTGTGTGTGCACGTGTATGTGAGTGTAAGTGTGTGTGTGAGTGTAAGTGTGTGTGTGTGTGAGTCCAAACTTGTGTTTGTGTGTCTGTGTCTTATGCTTTGAGTAATGTATAAATGTGTGCGTGTGTCTGTGTCAATGTGTGTGTGAGCATATATGTATGCAACTGTCATGTGTGTTTTGTGTGTGAGTGTGTGTACGTATGCGTGTGTGTATGTCTGTGTGTGTATACGTATGCGTGTGTGAGTGTGAGTGTGTGCGCGTGTATGTGAGTGTAAGTGTGTCCGTGTGCGCAAGTGTGCATGTGTGTGCATGTGTGTGTCTGTCTGTCTGAATGAAGCTCAGTTGGCTGGATGGTGAAGCAGTATGATACCAACAGTGTGGGTTTGATTCCCACACCAGCTGAGATTACCATGAACTACGTTCCTTCTCAACCTCTCCTTTCACCTGAGGTGTGGCTGTCCTCAGGTTAAACCACCATCAGCCGTCTCTCTCTAATAAGAAAGCAGCCTATGGTCTGGTCGGACTATGATGACTCGCTCACCTATGAGAATGAGAGAGTGACGTGGTCCCTCTGGAGAAGGATGATCCTTGTTTGTGGCTTGGACCTGCATGAAGAGCCCTGTTAGATGGGGATGCTGTCTCACTGCAAGTACCACATGGTTACCATAATGATACCAACTGCATTGAGGAGCCTTCCTTTTCCTTCAGGCAAGGATTCCTGTACATTGGGATAGACGTGATCCCTGACTGAGTCTCTCTGTTATTTTTCATTGAGTTATTCTTTGTTCCCACCTTCTACCTCACAAGCTCGGTGATCAATTTGGATTTGGGACTGAGATACCCAGGTCTTTTCTGGGTCCCATCTCGGTGCCAGAATGGCATCACCCACATGACACAAATGCACCGATTGGCCAGGTTGGGTGCCTATGCAGGAGCACCAGGTATAATCAGGAAGTAGGAAAATGCAAAAGCATGTTAGGGCCTGCTAATGCCCTCCCTTTGAAAGTTACTTCGTATTCTGGGTACAGCAGGATCCAATGCTGCTCTTCAAAAACACATTTTCCAAACCCCTTGCCTGTCCTGCTTCACTGGGATTGAAGAGACAGCCCCACCAGTCTTCACACTCAACAGATCATCTCCCACCCATGATGTCAGTTTTTTCTTCTCCCATTCTTTCTCTGCTTGAACTGTCTCCTTCCTAACACACTCATGACCCTGCAGGTGTGCAACAGCTACACATTCACTAGCTGCTAACCCACCATTCCAATCCTAAACACTGTTTACAGGGGACAGAAGGCAATTTCTCAGCACAGCTAAAGTTGGATTAAGAGTCTGGACACTTCTGTTGTGTCCACAAGAACGATTCTGAACTATCAGCACCTAGAATTGCTAATATTATTCATCATCCATTTCCTTTGTGTTACAAGGTAATAATTACTCCTAATGTATTCGATAATCAGAAGAATATTTTTGTTCAACTATATCTAATCTTCATTCTAGTGAGATGCATGTGATTTCAGGGAGAGTGGGTTGATTAGTGGGGCAGCTTCTGCCAAAACTGAAATGTTTGAAATTTCTTTCCTCTTCAATATGAGAATATCACACTTTAGCCAAGAGAAGTTCTGCTACTTCCACGTCAAAAATTCTTTACCTCAGTTCTAGTTTCCGGTTCACGATCTTTGCCCACGCTTTGGTAAGGTTCTTCCAGGGCATCGTAAGCAAAGTGAATAGAGCTGTCAAATCTCAAATGGCTGATTTGCAGTCCTTGTTGCCATATCTCATCTCTCAGTTTACTGATAATACTATCCTTTATTTTATTGTCAGCTTCTATCTCTTTGAATTTCTCCATCTTCTCTTGCAGTACAAGGATTGTCTGAGCCTAAATCAAGTGAATTAAACACAAACAGTTCAGAAGCCCCATCGAGTCTGCACCGACCCTCAAAGGGCATTCCACTCAGACCCAGTCCCCCAACCCTATCCCTGTAACCCTGCATTTCCCATGGCTAATCCACCTAGCCTACATACCCCTGGACATTATGGGCAATGTAGTCTGGCCAATCCACCCTAACGTGCGCACCTTTGGAACATGGGAGAAAATCTACGCAGACACGGATAGAACATGCAAACCCCACATGATAGTCGCTAGAGCTGGAATCAAACCCGGGTCCCTGGTGCAGTGTGTTGTGAAGGAGCTCAGTAAATAAGATAATTGACTCAATAATTGATCTCATATTCAAACCCCCAGACTGGAATTTGATTTTTAACTGAGTAATTAATCAGAATTCACTCCAACATTGCAGCAAAAAGGCTGCTCAAAGAAAGTCAGAGATAGTAAGAACTGCCAATGCTGGAGTCAGAGATAACACAGTGTGGAGCTGGAGGAACACAGCAGGCCAGGCACCGTCAGAGGAGCAGAAAGCTGATGTTTCAGGTCAGGACACTTCTTCAGAAATGGGGAGGGGGAAGGGAGCTCAGTAATAAATAGAGAGCTGGGGGTGGGGGGGTGGGGGGTTGGGGAAGGTGGGTGGGATGGTGATAGGTGATTGAAGGTAGGGAGTGGTGGGAATTGGTCAGTGAGGTGGGAGGAGTAGATAGGTGGGAGAGAAGATGGACAGGTTGTGTCAGGTCAAGGTGGCGGAGATGAGAGGGAGGGTTGGTCATGGGATGAGGCTGGGGGTGGCGAGATTTTGAAACTAGTAAAGTCTACATTGAGACCATTGGGCTGTAGGCTCCCAAGTTGGAATATGAGGTGCTGCTCCTCCAGTTTCCAGGTGGCGTCACTGTGAAACTGGAGGAGGCCCAGGATGGACATCCTCTCACATCCCTCACGTTCCCTCCCCCAAACAAAAACAAAAATAGAATCCCCCTTGTCCTCACATATCACCCCACTAACCTACGTCCTCACATATCACCCGACCAACCTACGTCCTCACATATCACCCCACTAACGTATCATTCTCCGCCACTTCCACCACCTGCAATCCAACCCCACTACGAAGGATATATTTCCCTCCCCATCCCTATCTGCCTTCCATAGGGACCGTTCTTTCCACGACTCCCTCGTCTGCTCCACACTCCCCACTAGCCCCACCACCCCCGGCACCTTTCCCTGCAACCGCAGGAGGTGCTACACCTGTCCCTACACCTCCCCCCTCACCTCCATTCAAGGCAAAAAACAAACCATCCACATTAGACAGGGGTTCACCTGCACATCCATCAACTTGATCTACTGCATCCGCTGCTCCCGATGTGGCCTCCTCTACATCGGAGAGACCAAGCGGAGGCTCGAGGTCCGTTTTGTAGAGCACCTGCGCTCTGTTCGCGACAAATGACAACACCTTCCAGTTCCATTTTCTGAAGAAGGGTCTCGACCCGAAACGTCAGCTTTCCTGCTTCTCTAATGCTACTTGGTCTGCTGTGTTCATCCAGCTCCACAAGGTTTTATCTCACCTTCCAGTTGCAAACCGCTTCAACTTCCCCTCCCACTCCCTGGGTGACATGTCCATCCTGGGCCTCCTCCAGTGTCACAATGACACCACCCGCAAACTGGAGGAGCAGCACCTCATATTCCGCCTCGGGACCCTGCAGCCCAATGGCCTAAATGTGAATTTTACCAGTTTTAAAATTTCCCCACCCCCGGCCTCATCCTATGACCAACCCTCCCTCTCAAGCCCGCCTCCTTGACCTGACACTGTCTGTCCATCTACTCTCCCACCTATCAGCCCTTCCCCCCTTCACTGACCAATCCCCACCACTGCCTACCTGCACTCACCTGTCACCATCCCACATACCTTCCCCAGCCCCACCCATCCTCTCTCTATTTATTCCTGAGCTCCACTCCCCCTCCCCCATTTCTGAAGAAGGGTCCCAACCCGAAACGTCAACTTTCCAGCTCCTCTGATGCTGCCTGGCCTGCTGTGTACCTCCAGCTCCAACACCGTGTTATCTCTTGCTCAAAGAAAATACTGTTTTTTGTATCATTATATTTTGGACGCTTCCAATTGTAACATGAATGTTCAATTACAATTGTGAGAATTTCTCCTCAAGTTGTTGATTTACTATTGCCTCTGCTGAGACAATACGGTACATTCACTGGAAACAGCAACAGCACAACCATACAGCAGCTGCTGAGAGAGGGGGAACCGGCAGGTTTCCAGAATCTCCCAGAGTGAACAATAGCTTGCATTTGGATAGCCCCTTTAGCATTGGAAAACATGCCAAAAAACCATATGTTTCTGTGAACGGACAAAGTTTGACACTGAGCAATAGGACACAGCAGCAGAGGTAAGCCATTCACCTCCCAGGGTCAGTGTATATCTGGGGAAGAGCAGGGATGGTGGAATAGGACATGGCGATGTTTATAATATGGGCAGCAGGCATGGGACGAGTTGAAGTTGTGGGTGGGAGTCAGTTCACAGAATGTCAAACAGGAGTAGACTGGAACAGTTGAGTCTAGAGGTGATGGTGGTGTTGGTGACGGTAGATCTGACTGCTGGGCTACAATCAGGGAATGCTATTGAGGTGGAAAGTGGGTGATTCTGTGATGAAGAGGATACAGGGTCAGAAACTTAGGCCAGTCAAATGCAGGAACATGCTCAGGTTACTAACAAGCAGTTTTGATTGTAGTCAGTAGCCATGGAATCAAAGGTGAGGATTCAGAGTTTTTGACAGTGGCTGAAGGTGATGGCATTGGTCTTACTGGTGTCTGACTGGAGGAAATCAAGGCTTGTTTGGGATTGAAAGTCATGCTTACAATGTGGAGAATTGACAGCCATTGGAGAGATAAGGGCAGGTACCACCAGTTTAGAGCCCGACCAACATTCTCCAGCAATCTCAGATCTCAGTAGTTCAGTTGGTGAAATTAGTCTCATCTTAGTTACATCTCTGTGGAAGGTGTAGAGGCACTCTGGACTGTGACTAGGATACTATTTCCAAGTTTAACAAGAACCAGTTATTTTAGTGTGGAAAATCCTTGCTCAGAAGAATCCAACTTGGAAGAAGCTCCTGTATGAAGGAATACAGTTTTTCAAGAAGGTAAAAGGAATAAGGGAAAAGGAACCAGAGAAAGGAATAACAGCAATGCCAAGGCTAAGAACCAATTCCACCTCCCAGAAACACCTGCCAAATGTGCAGTGGGAGATGTGGCTCTAGGATCAGGCTCATGATTCACACAAGGACCCACAGAACCCAGGATCCACGACATGGAATTTCCAAGGTGGACAATCAGACTCACTCGTGCGTGACTGCTGATGATAATCGTGTCAGTTATTTATAAATGTCGCACCAGTGAACAAGGCACTTTCTCTTAGTACCTGTGAATAGAAACATTAGTTTTCAGCTTTTGTGAATTTCAGTTTCTCACCTGTGTCTTTATAGTGTTACTGTCACTGACTTCACTGAGCTGCTGGGTTAAATCAGCAATTTCAGCTTGCAGGCTTTCAATTATACCGTCCTTCCTTAAAGATTCAGCCTCAAAATGAGAGATGTTCTTTATCTTTTCTTCCAACATCGAGACACACTTTTCCTGTTTCCATGAGAGAAAAAGCAGATTATTCTGATGATGGCAATGGGCTCAAGACTATTTCTGGATATCTTGCTGTAAGGACTCTCTTAGGAAATAGGCTGCTAATCAATGGCAAAATAATTCAACAGCAGGATGTTTGGAACCAAATAACAAATTGGAGATAACATCCATTTTAACTGGGTTAGTTACTGAAAATTGTGAAGAATTAATTAAACAACCAGTAAAGCATTGAAAGACAAGTGAGCACATTTCTTTCAAATTCCTGATCTAACCCTGAGCACAGACACTGAACAAGTATGACATGTTGGATGCATACTTAATGCACGTACAATTCTAATTTGTTATTTTATTTGATAAAGATTTAGAGACTTTGGATCATTTGTTAGGTTCATTATTCAGTAAATGATGGATATGAGACACAGTGGATAGTCAGCTCTGTGGTTTTCAGGTTAGTTAAGGTTTATTTGGACTCTATCTCTATAAGATTTCAGAGTTTAGCTTTCATACAGAGACTGACCGTGAGCAATCTCTCAGCAGTGACTTCTTGCATGAGTGCAACTCAGTGACACAGGGCTCACCCTGGGTCTGTAGAATAACAGGCCAGTCCCATTAGGCTAGTCAATCACACACATCATCACTGATGCCTTTTGGGATAGAACAATACTTGGAACCAGGACCTTGCCCAAGAGGAATGTTCTCACCAACTCACTCATGTGTATCAGCTCAAAGTTTCCAGCAGGAAGAGATTCACTGCACCAGACCTCACAGCAAGTGCTCTGGAGGTTGAAGCTTCTGATGGCTAATCACCTGGAGTTTGGAACCATCGGAAAATATCTCCAACTCAGCAGTTTGGGTCAAAGACTTTGGATGGGTTTATGACTGTCTTTGCTTAATAGTTACCCAGTGAAAGTTAGAGGGTTGAACATCTAACTCCTGGCTAACTATTTAACTAATTCCCTCAGTCACAACGGACAGACACCCACCCAATCACTTACCCCTATCCACTCACAGACACTCAAACCCCCTCCCACCCTGGATCCAGCTCCACTATTGCCCCTTTCCCCCACCTGAGAGATCTGGCCGTAGTGTAAATACAGTTAACTGTAAGGAACAATTGATTGATCATGCTACATTTCCAGGAGACTGTATATTTTAGAGCCAGCAGCTTTTCACAGTGACGAAATCTTACAAATGTAACAAGTAACAGTGGGTCTGCTATAGTCTTGTACACAATAGGCTGAGAATACGCAAAGTTCTTTCTTTGTTTTTGTGCTGCTTTCTTTAACAAACTATCTCCTCACTCACTTCCCCCTCCTTAACGTCTCCTTGAGTTTTCTCCATTCTTTTCCATAAGAATGTTGGCAGTAGATTGTGTGGAGGGTTGAGCCACAATTGCAGGTCAGACAGGGGCTTATGGACGAACCATATCTCCAACCATGTTTCTAGCCCATCACTCGTGCTTCCCTCTGCTTTCCTTACAACCCCTGCCACCCAGCATTCCACAGACCCTACTCACTTCCCATTTCCATCACCTCTCTCCACCAACTCCACTCTCCAGCCCTTGCTCTTTGTTCCTACTCACTCCCCTCAGAAGCCTCACCATTTCCCTTTTGCCATGTTCCCTCCTATAGATTTCGCCCAGAGGCCGTGAACAAAGTTCGCTTCACACATTTAAAAGAATCTGACTGAGGAGGAAGTGTGATCCTACCCGGGATATTTGGATAGACAGGCCAGCAGAGCTTCAGGCAGGAAACTCAGGAAGTTTAATTGCCCAGCTTGACATGACCCTCACCGTAAGGAGAGGCTTACTGTCAGACACGGTCTCAGGGACACGGGTATGCCCTCTTTAAAATGTGAAAGCAGATTAAACCCTACATTACCAAACTCGCCTCCTGGGAGCACAGTGGATAGCTATCCTTTCTCCTGCTTCAGGAATACCTAGATATTGGAGCTTCCTTCCTCTCATGTTGGGATGTCATTCCAAATTAGCTTCTAACTGCGTCAATCCCAAGTATTCACCCACATTAAAATTCCCTCCACTGTGCATCTTTCTCTCATTGTGTATCAGTTCCTTGCTCTCTGTCTCACTAGATGTAACATTGTTTTACCATCATGATAAAGACATTATATTGGCTACAGTTGGATATTTGCTGTTAGCTTCAAACTTCAGCCCAAAAAGGCCCTTCACTTCATCCTCATTTTTATTTGGGTGAGGACAAACACCTCACGGAAATGGAACAGAGATAGAATTCTGCATTCATATAAAGATCACATCATATAACATTAAAATAATCTTCCCCTTTATACATTTAACGTGGCCTGATCTGAGTTCTGAAAAACAACCTGATCAAACTCGAAACATTATCTCTATTTCTCTCTCCAGAGTTGCTGAGTTTCTTCAGTACTTTCTGTTTTTATAACAATTTGGGTGGAGCTGATGTGATCTGAATTTCTCAGTGACCCTTTGCTCATTTACTCTATACTGAAGTCTCCCGTGCGTACCTAAAGAAGTTGTAAATATCAATACCAATTCTTCCCAAATCCGGATGAATCTTGGCACAAAAGAATTAACTCTGCTAACTTTGACAAGTGTCTAATGGGTTTTCTTTGTACCTTCTCATGTATCATAGCAACATGCCAAGGAACGCCCTCATTATCAGCGCTGGATTGTAGTTGACCATTGCATCTTTGTTCTACTACGTGAGACACTGAAGTTCTAACTTTACTCAAGGACGGACCTTCACGTTTTGTTGTGAAGACAGTAGAAGAAACAAAATTCAAAGAAACAGTGAGTATTGGTCAGTGCCTCTGGAAAATGATACATTGTCAGGTTGAATTATTCTACAGTTTTGCCTAGACAGCACACCAGATATTGTTTACTCTTCCATTTTGAAAAAATGCAAAGTCAACACTTATAGTTCTTACTTTGCATTTTTTGTCAAAACTGTGTGAAACCTCTTTACCTCACTAAATGTCAGCATTCTGTCACTGTGGTCCCCATCATTGCATGGCAGCAATCGTCAGTCCTGGCACAACAGCTGCTTTCTGTCTCTAAGTGGCATGAATGACTCATAACCAGAATCAATTCAGGAAAGATGTCAAGACTTGAGGAGGGGGAGAGTGGAGTATTTCCTGGAATTGACCAGGGATTCAGGATTCAGGTCAAAGTGTTCTTCTTGGATTAAAAATTCGTCAGGGATGACCTTCCAAAGGTTTTCAAAACACTGGAAAGTTTCAAGAGAATATGTAAGAGGAAATCTAATCCTTCCAATGAGTGGTTCAATAACCAGAGGTCACATATTTAAAATTGGCAAAAGGCTAGGGCAAAGATAAAAATAAATGGTTTCACTCCGAGAATTCCTGAGTCAAAGTAATGACTTATGACAGGCAACAAGAGATCCCAGTGGTCCGGCCTGACGTATTTTAAACCCAATACCCAATCTACTCGTCCAGTACATCATACAATCCCATTTTCTCTCTTGGAAGATGACTATGTTTCTAATTATTCCCCACTCTCTGGCATTCTTCTGCCTTGTAACATATGGTTTGCACCTTGGTGGTTAACTCTGGTGATGTGCAGGAGCCCCTCTCTCTCAGGAGAATCTCAGCATATGAGGACAGTGAGCTGATAAGATTTCTCCAGGCACAGTTTATATATACACTATATTGTCAGCAGTATCACTTCAACAGGAATATCTTTCTAGTCTTACCAGCTGATGCGTTTTTGGTATCAATTACTGTTGCCATTGGTTTGACGTAATTCTGAGTGGTAAAAAGCAAATAAAAATAAGTTTTTTTAACTTGACCAATCAATCTGCTTTCATTGGCTAAGAACAAACACAAAGATTATTGGAGATAACAAGCATGGGGCTGGATGAACACAGCAGGTCAAGCAGCATCATAGGAGCAGGAAAACTTGACGTTTCGGCCCTAAACCCTTCATCAGAAAATGCAATTCATCAGAAAATGATTTTCTGATGAATTGCATTTTCTGATGAAGGGTTTAGGGCCGAAACGTCAAGTTTTCCTGCTCCTATGATGCTGCTTGACCTGCTGTGTTCATCCAGCCCCATGCTTGTTATCTCGGATTCTCCAGCATCTGCAGTACCTTTTATCTCTGATACAAAGATTATTGTTTGGATTTAATGTACTGAACATGTGACTTGAAATCACGATCAGTGTATAACTGACAGTATTTCACCAATGATTTATGAAATTTGATTCAACATAATTAAGTCATTGGTTAACGCTTGGTGTAAACAACCAAAACAAAAGGGAATTTTTAGGAATGGGAAAGGGCCATTAAGCAGAACAATTTGGCCTTACTACAAAAAGGTTAATCCCACTGAGCCTTCTTCTTTCTATACCCCTCAGTCATTTCTCTCTCTGCAAACACACTCCTCTCACACACATTAATGTTCTCTCCATCAAGCCCACAGGCTGGCTATCCTTGCTGGTCAGAAATTCCATGGCCTTTTCTTAAAATTAGGCAAGTTCTTTGCACATGGAGGAAAATGGGATGAAGTCAATACTTTTTCTGATTTTCTGATGAAGGGTCTAGGCCCGAAACGTCAAGTTTTCCTGCTCCTATGATGCTGCTTGACCTGCTGTGTTCATCCAGCCCCATGCTTGTTATCTCGGATTCTCCAGCATCTGCAGTACCTTTTATCTCTGAAGTCAATACTCTGGTTGTTTTAACCCAAACGTCAAATGTCCCTGAATTCCCCATCATTCCTGTAAGCCGTCTGACTCAGTTTCCGGACACATAACCATCATACATGCAAGAGAGGGTCAGGAACACCCCAGGCCAGTTCTTCTGCAGTTCTAAAACACAAGATAGATACTTTCAAATCAACCTGTTCAGGGATGCTATTACACACCTCTGGAGCAGGTGGGACCTGAATCCATGACTCCTGGCCCACTACACGGGTGCCACAAGAATGCTACATTGACAACGGATGAAATAAGACCCCCGATCCATTACAGCTGCTCAATGATTCTCATTATATCCACATTATCCCACAGCTCTAACTCCAGCAATCAGCTACACAACCAGAAAAATAATTACAGCAGATGATGGCAGCCTTAGAGAGGAAGAGCCAGCAATACCCCACAGTTCAGTCAACATTAGTGGTTAAAGTCACAGAGTTAACATTACATGTTCTGATGAAACATATTTGACCTGAAATATTAACTCTGTTTCTCTCTGCACACATGCTGAGTTTCCCTGCAATTTTTGCTTTTATTTCAGCTTTGCAAATATCTTTTTAAGAAGTATCAGAGATAATAGGTACCGCAGATGCTGGAGAATCCAAGATAACAAGGTGTGGAGCTGGATGAACACAGCAGGCCAAGCAGCATCTGATACGATTTTAACCCCACTGTGAAGCCTCTTCTAAGGATGCCTACCCTGAAGAAGTTACCCTCCTCCCTCCGGACAAACCTCAGGGGATCTCTCTCCCACTGCAACTCTCTAAGCTTTACTGCTCTTATGATGCTGCTTGGCCTGCTGTGTTCATCCAGCTCCACACCTTGTTATCTCTATTTTAAGAAGCTGTAACAGTCAACAAACATTTGAACAATTTAAGGAGAAAAGACAAATTGATATTTCCCTTCCGATACCTGACAACAATACAGAAAACTAAGACAATTATTTCTGATAATTATTTATAAGATGATTATTTGGGTCAACATAATGTGCAAGGGGAAAAAGCAGGAGCTTGGTATGAGGTAATGCTGCTCATTGGAAGAGCTGGTGCAGACACGATGGGCTGAATGTCCTCCATCTGCACTGTGACACTTCTGTGATTCACTGACCATGACTCCCGACTTCAAGATCTCCTTGGCAAGCCGACAGTGGGAACGAGCATCTAATTGGCATTGTTACAGCTTTCAACACCTTCCTTCTCAGTGAATACGTTTCTTTCACTACAGGGTAATGTAAGAAGCAAGGAATGGAATTACAGCAGTGTCCAAAAGCATCCAAAAGTCAATGCAAGAGATATGAAGGTAGTACGCTTAGTCCCTGGGTTGTGAACGGGTTCTGTTCCTGAGTCCATTCGCAAGTTGATTTGAACACAAGTTGTAACATATTGCAGGACAGTATAAAGCAGCTGTCTGTAAGTACAGGCAATGGTTGTATGTTGTGTCTTTAAACTTACACCCCTTTATGGGATCACATTCATAAGTCAGACATTTGTAAATTAGGGATCCCCTGTACTTTGTTAAAGTGGAGGAATGGATTTTTAAAGGTGTCTTAGCAAGTGTATGCTATTAGCAAGATAGTTATTCGTGCTATAAGCCTCTGAGTGGGATTTATTGCCACTTGTATTTAACAAATAGATACAGTGGAAAATGTAGTGTCACCGTGTTCCGGTGTCATTTGGAGTCACCAAAGATATTAAGATATAACAAAAAGCAGAGTTCTTCCTCCCTTCCTGTGCTCTGCTCAAAATCAGGGAGGGGATTGGGAGGTCTCCACAACAGGCTTCGTGCCCATCAACGCCTCTGCATCACAGTCCATTGCAAAAGTTCTGCTCCAGATCCACTGTCGCTGCCATCGCTGTGCTGCCAGGAGCACCGTACCGGGCCTACAACACCGTCACTGATTCAACCATCACTCCTGTCAATCCACCAGGAGGTACCTATTCGGGCCTACTGCATCACTGCAGTTGAAGCCCAACGGCCTGATTCCAACACCAACCAACTTCTCCATCAACTCCAGAGGCTGCCCTGCCATCGCTGCCAGCTTGAAAACCAGTGCTGATGTCACCAACTCAGCTCCTGTGCCAGGGTCACCAACATCGAAGATGCCACATTCTGGCACCATTTCTCACCGACTGGCCCATGCTCACAGCCAGCGTGAACTCCCTAAGGGTTTGCTCTCTCTCAGGAGCTAACTGTGGATCTGTTGTCACATGTAAACCAGACTGGATAAGGATTTCACTAATCACCTGTTTAAAACTGACATGACAAAGGCTCCATGAAACAGTATCTTTGAATATTTAAGACAGATGATATGTAAGACAGTGGAAGGCTTTCGGGGGTAGATAGGAATATGGATTTGAAGTTACAATCAGATCAGCTGTGATCTTTATGAATGTCAGAACAGGCTTGAAGGGCTGAATGGTTTAGTCCTGCTTTTTGTTTGTATATTGATACAAACTGAGTGAGTTAAAACATTTCTCTGTTTAGCTGCAGTGTGCCTCCTTTACCTTTGGCGGGGACCATGTCGCTTTTACTGGGCACCTTCATATTAGATTGCACCACATGTTTCACATTGTTACATAGTGGTGTGACTGTGATGCCTTTGATATGGCACATCCTTAGCCAGATCCTGTTGGGTGACATTTAGATGAATTAGTGTCAATCCTGCAGGGGCATCCAAACAACTCCATTGAAATGGGGGGAACTCAGATCTGGAAATTCTCAGCATCACTCAGTCCTGTTGCCAACAGTGGTAGAAAATCACTTTGACGTGGGAACATAAGAACTAGAAGCAGGAATAGGCCATTCAGCCCATCAAGGCTTCACCACCCTTCAGTAAGATCATGGCTGATCTGATTGAGGCATCAGCTCCAGTTTACAGGCCTCTTTAGGAGCAAAGCTACACATTGAAATGTTATAACCACAGCATGACCTTTAACCTCCTTGTCGATCAAATATCTGTTTAACTCAACCTTGAGTATATTTGAGGACCCAGCCTGCACTGCTCGCTGATGAAGAGAATTCCAAAGACTAACACCCATCTGAGAGAAGACATTCCCCCTCATTTCTGTTTCAAATGGGAGATCCCATTTGTCCCCTGCTTCTGGATTTCTCCATGAGGGAGAAACATTGTCTCAGCATCTCCCATGTCAAACCTCCTCAGAATCATGTATGCTTCAATATGAATGCTTGTTAAAATTGTAGAGCCCCTACAGCATGGGCGCAGGCCATTCAGCCTATCAAGGCTATACTGACTCTGCGAAAAGCATTCTACCCAGACCCAACCTTTTCCCCTGCATTTCTCATGGCTAATTCAAGCACACTTGGCTTTTGATTTCTTTTCTAATTTAACCCCTTTTTCTAATCAACCTGTTCAGAGATGTTAAAACAGACCTCTGCACCAAGCGGGACTTGAACCTGAGCCTCCCAGCGCTGAAGTAGAGATGCTACCACCATGCCACAAGAGGGACACCCCACTTGTTGTTTGAAAAGCTGCAATTTGATTTACCAGCAGCCCCAGCTCATTAGGCTCATTTCCCACAGGATTTGAACTGGAGATTCTCCCATTTCCAACAGCTTCATCAGCAGGCACAACATATAGGTGTCATCCTAGTGGAACTCAGCAAGCAGAAAGTTGGGCTATTCCTTCCTCACCCCTACTTTGCTATTTTAACTGACGCATCCTTCTTTCACCCCACTGTATATTTGACCACAGTGTTAAGGCGAACAATCTGCCGGATCAGAGGATTTGTCTTACAGTGATGCCATGGACTTCTAAAATAAATTTAATACCTTAATAAGAAAATACTGTAGTTTACTTATTTGCAGGGATGAGATTAACAAACATTTGCACACTTCTGATTTTGCACCAGACATATTCTAGCCATTTATAACATGTATAAAAACCCATTTTCCATTGTTTAACATTCTGCGTCAAAACAGCGGAAATTGGGAATCATGAAAAGATTGATCTTACTTCAAACTGTTGGATTAAGATTAAAATAATATGATTGAGAAAATTTATAATCATCAACGCACCTGCTTAGGGGCTTGTTTTGTTGCATCTTTGTTTCTTTCCTGCTTTTCCACTGTACGATGGTCAGTTCTTGTAAAAGCAGAAAACCCCTGCATCTTCAGGAGGAGCTTTTGGCCAGCCTTTCCTTATGAAGTCACTGCAGATCCTTAAACTCACCCTAAAATGAAGGTCTACAGTTGTTAAATGCAGAAGCAATAAATTGTTTATGGTACCAACAAGCCGCTCCAGTTGCAAATTCGACCAATAACTGTGACACAATATCTGTTATTTTGTGTTCCATGCTTTTTATCACAGAGTATTGAGGTTTTATTCCCCCATTCATAGGATGACGGCATTGCTGGCTACAGCAGTATTTATTGCCCATCCCTCTAGTCCTCATGATTGGTTGAGAACTGCAAACCTCCATTTTCTGTGATTGTAAAAATATCTGGTAATTGCACAATGGAATTAGTGCAGTCAACACGTGCGAATGAAGCTGCTGGAGGGAGATTGTCCAATACACATCAACGCAAGCAGAACAATCCCTGGTGATACCGAAACTTTGGGTAAATACCCGACAAGTTATAATATGGTTTTCAGATGTAATAAAGATGAAATCTACTCTGATACGTTGTGGGATGGCTTATGCGGTTTAGATTAATTCTCTGCATGGGGCTGGCATGAACAATATAATGAAAGGACAATTTAGCAAAATGGTATAAGTTTAAATATTTGGATAAGAACTTTTGACTTCCAAAATTCGAAATGAGTTTTCACTTTGAAACTTTCCCTGTTGTGTGAATGTTGTAATCGCTTGTCTCTCGAGTGATGGGCTTAGTGACCTCCTGCTGGGAGTCAGGAAGCAGGCGGTGGCCAAGTGCTGTCCTGCAGCAACTCGGGGAGACTGCTTCTCAATGAGAGCCTGAGCAGGAAAGGAAATGAGGCCAGAATTGTGTTGTACAGCAGCCTGCGCTGGGGGCAGTTCATGAATGAAATATGTGCATGTGCGCACTGTGGGGAAGGTCTGCTCCCACCCCATGCCAACCCTCCCCCCCCAACACTCCTGTTCTTGTCCCCCCACCCCATCACACTCATCCATTTCCCTGCAATGGAGGGAAGGAAAGGGTAGCTTGCAGCCCCTCTCCTGATGCTGCTGTTCAGCTCTAAGAGGAACCATAACAAAGCTCCAATTCAGACAGATACCAGGCTGGAACACACACACACACACACACACACACACACACACACACACAGAGACACACACAGAGTGCCTACTGTTACAGTTGAGGCCTTTGGTGCCCAGTAGCAATGGACTGACTTATGGACAATAATAGCATTCAGATTTAGTCAATGTGCCTCCTTTACCTTTGGCGGGGACCATGTCGCTTTTACTGGGCACCTTCATGTTAGATTGCACCACATGTTTCACATTGTTACATAGTGGTGTGACTGTGATGCCTTTGATATGGCACATCCTTAGCCAGATCCTGTTGGGTGACATTTAGATGAATTAGTGTCAATCCTGCAGGGGCATCCAAACAACTCCATTGAAATGGGGGGAACTCAGATCTGGAAATTCTCAGCATCACTCAGTCCTGTTGCCAACAGTGGTAGAAAATCACTTTGACGTGGGAACATAAGAACTAGAAGCAGGAATAGGCCATTCAGCCCATCAAGGCTTCACCACCCTTCAGTAAGATCATGGCTGATCTGATTGAGGCATCAGCTCCAGTTTACAGGCCTCTTTAGGAGCAAAGCTACACATTGAAATGTTATAACCACAGCATGACCTTTAACCTTCCTGTCGATCAAATATCTGTTTAACTCAACCTTGAGTATATTTGAGGACCCAGCCTGCACTGCTCGCTGATGAAGAGAATTCCAAAGACTAACACCCATCTGAGAGAAGACATTCCCCCTCATTTCCGTTTCAAATGGGAGATCCCATTTGTTCCCTGCTTCTGGATTTCTCCATGAGGGAGAAACATTGTCTCAGCATCTCCCATGTCAAACCTCCTCAGAATCATGTATGCTTCAATATGAATGCTTGTTAAAATCATAGAACCCCTACAGCATGGGCGCACGCCATTCAGCCTATCAAGGCTATACTGACTCTGCGAAAAGCATTCTACCCAGACCCAACCTTTTCCCCTGCATTTCTCATGGCTAATCCATCTGACCTACACATCCCTAGACACTATAGCAATTTAGCATGGCCAATCCACCAAACCTGGACTGTGGGAGGAAACCAGAGCACCCAGAGGAAATCTATGCAGACATGGGGAGAATGAGCAAATGCCACACAGACAGTCGCCCACGGCAAGAATTGAAACCGGGTCCCTGATGAGGCAGCAGCGCCAACCACTAAACTACCATGCCACCCTATTATTATTCTCCTAAACTCCACTGAAAGCAGATGAATCAATCACATTATGTAGTTGTCATGGTAGAAAGCAGGAACCCTCTTTATCATTGAAGATTTCAAGGCCATTGAGCTGTCCTACCTAAGCTATATGGCTCTGCGATGACACATTACCAACCACTATATTGAACCATGACATTCCAACGGCCATGCCCCGTTCTCAAACTATAATTATCCCTGATTTATTATTAGTCCATGGAGTAAAGAAAACAAATGCTGTGTTCATCATAAAAAGCTGAGAGAGGAGAACCCCCTTTCCCACAAGAATTTTGGTTCTGAGATGTTTTCCCAGAGAAAAGGGATTTTTTTGACTGTCCACATCAATAATTGTTTTCCAATAAGTGACCAAAGAGAGGAAAAACTCCGTAGAAGCCTCCCAGCTCTGAAATTGTAACAATGACATTAGAAATTTATTTAAGTGTACACTCATTAACAAGGACATTATAACCCAGTGGTCATTCCCAATATGATTGTGATTATCCATTGTCATCTGAACTCAGATACAAAGTGGGATAACAAGCATGGGGCTGGATGAACACAGCAGGTCAAGCAGCATCATAGGAGCAGGAAAACTTGACGTTGCGGGCCTAGACCCTTCATTAGAAATCTGATTTCATCTGAAATCTGAAATCATCATTTCTGATGAAGGGTCTAGGCCCGAAACGTCAAGTTTTCCTGCTCCTATGATGCTGCTTGACCTGCTGTGTTCATCCAGCCCCATGCTTGTTATCTCGGATTCTCCAGCATCTGCAGTACCTTTTATCTCAGATACAAAGTGGGTGTGGTTGTAAATAGGACACCAGAAATGATCTCATTGAACATTTCCAATTACATAAACTACTTTTTGTAAACTAGTGTTTTCTGTACTTTGGGTTGCATTAAATCTATAGGTGCAATGCCAGTGAGAGGGCCTTTATACCAACACAGCCTCCTGTATGCAGCAGGGTGGATCCAGAGACACTTTGGGCCATCATACTCTCATCTAAATACATAACTGTAGTGTCACTGTCACGCTGAAACTGCTTTGCATTATCTACAGTCCCAGGTTACACAAAAAAACATAAACAGCAGAGTTCAGGACAAAATATTCCGAATCTCCACATTTCTGTAAAATTGAAACGCGAGGAATTTCATTACACCAAGGTTTGCGCACAGAACACTGGGTTGCACCAAATTTCCAAACACAGCCTGGCCAGCCCCAGATCTCAGTACAACCCTCTGCTCATTTCTCTCCAGCTTACAGCTCCCTGCGATGTATCTAACTACCGGGACATTTAGGACCTGATGATGCCTCCTCCCATTTTGGAAAAAGTGGGAAATGTTCAAGTTGGAACGGAATTAAAACGGCTTTGGGATTATAATTTGAGGATCCATTGGTCTATTCTGGATCACATTCTCCTGTGCTATCGCCCTTTGAAAGATGAAATTACAATGAAATACAAACCGCATGGTGTTTCCTCCGTCAGACCATTTCACAGATATTTGGTTGGAAGCTTTGCTGCTAGTTCCTGTCGTTTCGAAATCACCCAGTGATTCCCAGTCGGGGGAAGGGTCCTGGGGGTGACAGCCCTGCAGAAGCAGTCCCACGGTTCAGCTGTGGATTGCAGTCAGGACTAACAGCGTCCAGGCGCTACATTCCAGGCCCGGTTTGTGACGCTTTCAAACGGGCACCGAATGATCACAGCTTCGGAAATCAACAGCCGGGGGGTGTGAAGGGACGAATTGTTAACAGTGTGGGGGCTGAGAATGGACATGTGTAATCCCCTGGGTTTTGTCCGGTCATTCTCACCATGTTACACCCACCACCACTGGAAGCCTTACCGAGTTCAGTAATGTGAACGACATCCTGCCATTCAAGATGTGTTTGCGCCTGAGAGTTCTCTTCTTTGCATTGCTGCTACCAAAAATGAAGCGCGTTTCCACTGAGTTCTCAGTGCAAGGTGAGAAGCAGCAGCAGTTCAGCATCGTTTGAAACAGCAGGTAGCTCTGCTCAGCAACTTGTTCTGATGTAGAATTTGTCCAGTTGCATTTTGTCTGGCTATGCGCGAGAGGGAAATTGTATTCATTTCTAATCCTCCTTGTAACGCAAGTGTCATTTCACTGGGGACTCACAATCTGAAGGACAACTGTCAGCCCAGAGTTACATTAGATGTTTTGGGTTCATAAACAGAGCAGAGAGAAACATAAGATTCTGAAGGGGTTTGACAGTGTACATGCAGGGAGGATGTTTCCCCTAACGGGAGAGTCGAGGACCAGAGGGAATAGTCTCAGAGTAAAAAGGGTGCCAATTTAAGACTGAGATAGAGTCACAGAGTCATACAGCATGGAAGCAAGCCCTTTGGTCCAATTCGTTATTGCCGGCCAGACATCCCAATATGGCCTAGTCCCATTTGCCAGCATTTGTCCCATATCCCTCCAAACCCTTCCTATTCATATACCTACACAGATGCCTTTTAAATGTTGTAATTGTACCCACCTCCATCACTTCCTCTGGCAGCTCGTTCCATACACGCACCACCTTCTGTGTGAAAAAGTTGCCCCTTAGATTCTTTCTAAATCTTTCCCCTCTTAACTTAAACCTATGCCCTCTAGTTTTGGATTCCCCTACCCTGGGAAAAAGACCTTGGCTATTCACCCTATCAAAGCCCCTCGTGATTTTATAAACCTCTACAAAGTCATCCCTCAGCCTCAAACGCATCACAGAAAAAAAGCCTCAGGCTATTCAACTTCTCCCTATAACTAAAACCCTCCAGTCCCAGCCACATCTTTGTAGAAACTGTAAGAACCGCAGATGCTGTGAACCAGAACCAAAAACAAAGACAAAATTGCTGGAAAAGCTCAGCAGGTCTGGCAGCATCTGTGAAGGGAAAAACAGAGTTAACGTTTTGGGTCCGGTGACCCTTCTTCAGAACTGATCAGATCTGAGGAAAGATCACCAAACCTGAAGCGTTAACTGTTTTTCCCTTCACAGATGCTGCCAGACCTGCTGAGCTTTTCCAGCAACTTTGTTTTCGTTCCTAACATCTTTGTAAATCTTTTCTGAGCCTTTTCACGTTGAACAACACTTTTCCCATAGCAGGGAGACCAGAATTGAATGCAATATTCCAAAAGTGGCTTCACCAGTGTCCTGTACAGCTGCAAATGACATAGCAACTCCTGTACTCACTGCACTGTCCAATGAAGGCAAGTGTGCCAAATGCACCTTCACCCTCCTGTCTACCTGCAAATTCCACTTTCAAGAAATAATGCACCTGCACCACTCTTTGTTCAGCAACTCTCCCCAGGGTCCTACCGTTAAGTGTATAAGTTCTGTCCTGGTTTGCCTTCCCAAAATGCAACACCTCACATTTATCTAAACTAAACTCCATCTCCCAATCCTCAGTCCATTGGCCCACATGATGCCCTTTAAACTTGCTTCACTGTTCATTATGATCAGGCTGTTCATACAACTCCATGCCCTGTTCCTGATTTCCCCCCACATTTTTGATCCTTTTAGCCCTAAGAACTATACCAAACTCCTTCTTGAAAACCATAATGTTTTGACCTCAACTGTTTTCGGTGGTAGAGAATTCCACAGACTCACTACGCTCTGAGTGAAATAAATCCTCTTCATCTCAGTCCTAAATGGTTTACTACATATCATTAGACTGTGACCCCTGGTTCTGGAATTCTTAGATCACTACCTTTGAGCTCCAGCCTCCTAATTTATTTCCTAGGTCCCTATATTCAGCTTGTAGAACCTCATCCCATTTTTTTACCTTTCTCATTGGAACCACATACTCTGGCTGTTTTCCTCCTCCATTCAGATGTTCTGTAGCCTCCCACAGTTACCTGTAACCCAGCACCAGGGAGACTGCATATCATCTTGATGTCACACTCGCAGCCATAGAAACATTTATCTGTTCCCTTTATTGTAACATCCCCTATCACCAATACACTCCCACTCCTTCTTTCCCCTCTGCTTTGAGGCTGAGTCACTCCTGGAGCTACAGACTTGGTTCACGCTCCATTTCCTGGAGAAACCATTTCTCCAGAAAATCTGTTCAAGAGGCAGCTGACCCCCAGGGACTCCTGCACTACCTACCTGGTTCTGAGGAAGGGTCACCGGACCCGAAACGTTAACTCTGATTTTTTATTCACAGATGCTGCCAGATCTGCTGAGCGTTTCCAGCAATTTCTGTTTTTGTTCCTGATTTACAGCATCCGCAGTTCTTTCCAGTTTTGTTTACTTTGTCCGGTAGTCACTCATTTCCTTTCTGCCTGTGTGGTCTTTAGTTGTACTGTGACCACCTCTCTGTACGTGTTAGACACAAAGAGATTCCAGCCACTGATCCAGACTGGAAACATAGATTTCCAGAAACTAAATGAAAACTGAAAGAACTGTGGATGCTGTAAATTTGGAACAAAAACAGAAGTTGCTCGAAAAGCTCAGCAGATCTGGCAGCAGTGACCCAAAACATTAACTCTGATTTTTCTTCACAGACGCTGCCAGACCTGCCGACCTTTTCCAGCAATTTCTGCTTTTGTTCCAGAAACTAAACCTGGAACACTTCATATGCACGTCACCCCAGACACTGGACATCCCTGATGTCCCACATTCTACAGGAGAAATATCCCACCTGAACAAGCTATCCTATCATGACTTACACATCAATTATATTCTTTCTGTTTACCTCCTCTAGTTTGAGTATATATATCAGGGATCTTACCTTAGTCCCAATACTTTAAACACTTATTATAACCTAAAGATCAATGTTTGCTAACACGTAAAGACTGGACAGTAGAAATGTTCACTAGATCTGACTTGCCAAGATCACCACTTGTTTCACATTGTTTCACAGTCTAACTTGACAATCATGTTTTCTCTGCAATATCAGTTTGAGTATTTTTATAACTTCCCCTGTTGTGTAGCTTTTCATTTCCTGGTCTTGATTCTGAAGATACAGAAAGAAAAGGGAGAAGAGCACCTTCCCCCCTCCCTTTCACCAAACCCCCCGTCACCAAACACCCCCTTTCACCAAACACCCCCTTTCCACAAACTCGCCCATTCACCAAACACCCCCTTTCACCAAACACCCCCCTTCACCAAACACGCCCATTCACCAAACACCCCCTTTCACCAAACACCCCCTTTCACCAAACACCCCTCTTCACCAAACACGCCCATTCACCAAACACCCCCTTTCACCAAACCCCCCTTCACCAAACACTCCCCTTCACCAAACTCCCCCATTCACCAAACTCACTTTCACCAAATGCCCATTCACCAAACTCCCCCCTCATCAAAAACCCTCAGCACCAAACCCCCTCTTCACCAAACATCCCCTTTCATCAAACACCCCTTCACCAAACTCCACCCTTCACCAAACTCCACCCTCCACCAATCTCCCCCCTTGACTAAACTCCCCCCTTCACTAAACTCCCACCTTCACCAAACACCCTCTTCACCAAACTCCCCCTTTCACCAAACACCCCCGTTCACCAAACTCTCCTTCACCAAAATCCCCTTCACCAAACTCCCACATTCACCAAACACCTCCTTTCACCTAACACCCCCTTTCACCAAACTCTGCTTCACTAAACTCCCCTTCACCA
>JAHRHZ010000004.1:2247063-2388735 GCA_024137785.1 Ginglymostoma cirratum
CTTTCTTCCAGATGCTGCCTGGCCTGCTGTGTTCTTCCAGCCTCCTGTTTGTCTACCAACATTTTGTCCATTACTTAACCTATCAATATCTCTTTTTAAACGGTTGTATCCCTCTTGAAATTTCCCTTTTCACCTATTTTTGTGTCATCTGCAAATTTGGCTACAGTACTTTCACTTCCTTCCTCCAAGTCATTAGTATTTATTGTAAACAGTTGCAGTCCCAGCACTCATTCCAGTGCAATCCCACTGGTCATGGGTTGCCAATCTGAAAAGGAGCCACGATGCTGCTTGGCCTGCTGTGTTCATCCAGGTCTACACCTTGTTATCCCCTATCCTCACTTGCTGTTTCCTGCCCATTAGGCAATTCTTTATCCATGTCAACATCCTAACTTCAACACCATGGGCTCTTATCTTATGACTTAACCTTTTGTGAGGTACCTTTGTCGATTACCTTCTGGACATCCAAATACAACACACCTACTGATTCGCTCTATTCACTCTGGTTGAAACTTCCTCGAAGAACTCTAATAAATCAGTCAGACACTTTCGTGAAGCCACACTGACTCTGACTAGATTATGATTTTCCAAATGTTCTGTTATTATTTCCTTCATAATTGATTCCAATACTTTTCCTGCAATGGATGTTAGCATAATGAGCCTATAGTTACTTACTTTATGCCTCCCTCCCTTTTCAGATTGGGGTGTCACATTAGCAGTTTTCCAATCCTGTGGTATTTCTCCAGAATCAAACTAGTTTTGGAAAATTATAACCAATGCATCCACTATCTCTGTAGCTATCTGTTTTAGGATCTGAGGATGTAAGCCATCAGGGCCAAGGGTCTTGTCTACCTTTAGCCCCATTCGTTTGTCAATACTACATCTTTATTAATGGTGTTGGTACTAAATGTTTGAATGTTTGGATGTTTGAAGTAATTTCCACTATAAAGACTGATGAAAAATATCTGTTTAAGTCCTCTGCCATTTCCTTGTTCCCTAAAACAATCTCCCAGATTCATTTCCTAAGGAGCCTATGTTCACTTTGACCTCCCTCTTCCTTTTTATATATTTATAGTAGCTCTTACTGTCAATGTTGATATTCTTCATTAGTTTACCATCGTTTTATTTTCTCTGGATTCTGAATTTATCCCAGTCTTTGGGACTATCACTGACTTTTGCCTCCTTATATGCTTTTTCTTTCAACTTAATACTTTCCTTAACTTCCTTGGTTAGCCATGGTTGGCTTGTCCCTCTCTTACAATCTTTCCTCCTTACTAGGATGTATTTTTGCTGAGAGTCGTGGATTGCCTCCTTAAATATCTGCTACTGCTTGCTGTCATTCATGCTTATCTATCCATTCAGTTTACTTAAGCTAACTCTGTCGTCATTTCATTGTAATTCCCTTTACCTAAGTTGAACACAGTTGTTTCTGACGCATGTTTCTAACTCTCAAACTGAATATTAAATTCTATCATGTTACGATCACTGCTTCCAATGAAATTTTTTAAACTGAGTGGCCATTTATTAAACCTGCCTCATTATCCATTACCAGGACCAGGATAGCCTGTTCACTGATTGGCTCCATGACATATTGCCCTATGAAACTATCCCTAATGCACTTTATGAATTTGTTGTCATAGCTTCCCTTTCCAATTGATTAACCCAATCAACATGAAGATTAAAGTCAAACCATAATTTTTGTTCTATACGTTTTTCATGTTCCTATTATTTGTTGATTTATAGCCTTTCCCTTGGCCACTCTTGGGGAGACTCTACACTACTCTTACTAATGTCTTCTTTCCCTTGTTTTTTCCTTCTGCCCAGTTGGAGTCTGCATCATCCAAACCGAGATCATCTCTCATAGCTGTCCTTGTTTCGCCTCTTATTAACAGTGCTACCCCACCATGTTTTCCAATTCTCCTGTCTCTCTGAAAGGTCAAATATTTCTGAGTGTTAAGTACCCAGTTTTGATTTCATTCTAACCATGTTTCTGTATTTATACTCATCCTCGATTTGCACCATCAGTTCATCTACTTTATTTCAAATACTTCGCGCATTAAGATGCAAAGCCTTTAAGTTGGTTCTATTCACACATTTCCTTCTATTTTTATGGTTCCTTGGTGCCAGTATGACATTCATACATTCTGTCCCTTCCTTTTATTTTCTGGCAACAATCAGCCCCATCACTAATCTGCAAGCCTACCTTCTCCTTTAACGTTGATTCTGTAATTTTCCATGCAACTGAATTCCGCCCCCACACCTCCAACTTTCCAAATTTCATTTGAGGCCCTATCCATTGTCGTCAAATGCGATTTGCTCAAGTCTGGTCTCAGCATGATCCAGGTGGAGCCCATCCCAGTGGAACAGCTCCCTCCTTCCCAGTACTGGTGCCAAGAATCAATCTTTCCCACAACAATCTTTCAGTCACACATTTACCTCTTTAATCTTGTTGATGTTATGCCAATTTGCTCATGGCCCAGGTAGTAATCCTGAGGTTATTATGCTTTTGGTTATGCTTTTTAATTTAATCCCTCGCGGCTCATATTCCCTCAGCAGAATCTATTTTCTCTTTCTACCTATATCATTGGTACCTACCTGAACCATGACAAATGGATCTTTCCCCTCCCTTTCTAAGTTCCTTTGCAGCCCAGGCACCAGGTAGCCAACACAGCTTTTGGGACTCTGGATCCTAGCCACAGAGAACTGTATCTATTTCCCTGACTGTATTCACGATAGTGGATGCATTGGTTTAAAATTTTCAACATTCCTTAAATTCTGATAAGGTCCCAACTGGATTGGAAAAATGTGAATGTGACTCCTCTATTCAAGAAAGGAGGCAGACATGAAGCAGAACACTACAGACGGCTCAGCCTAGTATCTATCATAGGGGAAATGTTGTAGTTTATTATTAAGGAGGACAGAGCAGGGAATTTAGAAAATCCCATCGTCATTGGGAAGAGTCAGTGTGGGTTTGTGAAAGGAAAATCAGCTTTAACTAATTTATTGGAATTCTTTGAGGAAGTAACACGCAAAATACATAAAGGGGACCCTTTGGATGTCCTGTAGTGGGATCCCCAGAAGGCATTTGACAAAGTGCCACATCAAAGATTATGAGATAAATGAGCTCACGGTGTAGGGGGTAACATATTAGCACATTGAGAGAGGATTGATTAGTTCATAGGAAGCAGAAGATGGCATAAATCTCAATTTTGGGTTCACAGGATTTGGGAATGGAGTGTCACAGTGATCACAGCCAGGGACCCAACTGTTTATTTGTATTAATGACTTGGACAAAGGGATAGGCTATACAGTTGCTACATTTGTTGTTGATACAAAAACAATCAGGAAAGTGAGGTGTGAAGAGGACATCAGGAGTATGCAAAGGGGAATGAATAGCTTAAGTAAGTGGGCAAAGATTTGGCAGATGAAGTATAATGTGGGAAATGTGAACTTGTCCATTTTGGTAGGAAAAATACTGAAGCAGCAAATTGTTTAACTGGAGAGAGATACAAAGATCTGAGGTACAGAAGGGACCCTGTCTGGTGCATGAATTGTAAAAGATTTAAAACATATTAGAAGTAATTCAGAAAAGGTTCACTCAACAGATACAAATCAGTGCAGAGCTGGATGAACACAGCAGGCCAGGCAGCATCAAAGGAGCAGGAAAGTTGACATTTTGGGTCGGGACCCTTCTTCAGAAATGGGGAGGGGGAAGGGAGCTCAGAAATATAGAGAGGAGGGGTGGGGCTGGGGAAGGTAGGTGGGATTGTGATAGGTAAGTGCAGGTAGGGAGTGGTACCTTTCATAGGGACTGCTGTCTCCGCAACTCCCTCGTCTGCTCCACACTCCCCAGTAGCCCCACCACGCTCGGCACCTTTCCCTACAACCGCAGGAAGTGCAACACCTGAGCCTACACCTCCCCCCTCACCTTCGTTCAAGGCCCAAAAGAAACTTTTCAAATCCAACAGAGGTTCACCTGCACATCTGTCAACTCGGTCTATTGCATCCACTGCTCCTGATGTGGCCGCCTCTACATCAGTGAGACCAAGCAGAGGCTCAGAGACTGCTTTGTAGAGTACCTGTGCTTGGTTCGCGACAATCAACAACACCTTCCGGTCGCGAACCATTTCAATTTCCCCTCCCACTCCCTGGGTGACATGTCCATCCTGGCCCTTCTCCAGTGTCACAATGACGCCACCCGCAAACTGGAGGAGCAGCATCTCATATTCCGCCTTGGAAGCCAATAGACTGATGACCTAAATGTGGAATTCACCAGTTTTAAAATCTCCCCACTCCCGGCCTCATCCCATGTCCAACCCTCCCTCCCATCCCCGCCTCCTTGACCTGACACAACCTGTCCATCTTCTCTCCCACCTATCCACCCCACCCATCCCACTTACCAATCCCCATCACTCCCTACCTCCAATCATCTATCACCATCCCACCGACCTTCCCCAGCCCCACCCTTCCTCTCTATTTATTTCTGAAAAAGGGTCCCAACCTGAAACGTCAGCTTTCCTGCTTCTCCGATGCTGCCTGGCCTGCTGTGTCCCTCCAGCTCCACACTGTGTTGTCTCTGACTCCAGCATCGGCAGTTCTTGCTGTCACTCAACAGATACTTGGGATGAGATTGTTATCTTATGAAGAAAGATTGGAAAGGTTAGCTTGCGTCCTTTGGAGTTTACATGAATGAGACATAATCTTATTGAAACATAAATGACCCTAAGGGATTGATTGAATGGATGTAAAATGATGAATCCCTTAAGCAGCTTTAAAACAATCAGGGTAAATCCCATTTAAGACACAGAAAATGAGGAATATTTCTCTTTCAGGGGATTGAGAATATTTGGATCCCTCCTCAGAGAACAGTGGACAGGGGCATCACTGAATAGTTCGAAGGCTGAGGTTGATAGGTTCTTCATTATCATAGGAGTTAAGACCTCAATTAGATCAGCCATGATCTAATTGAATGGCGGAGCAGACACGAGGGGCCTCTTGTTCTACTCTTGTTCCTAAAGTATGTGTTTGTAATCCTACAGTAAGAGGTATTTGATGCCACATTGTGTTTCTTCCTGATTCAGATTAGATTTCCATCACTTCTTTTAAATTCAGATTACGACTCTGTATTTAGAGTCATAAAGGTGAACAGCATGGAAACAGGCCCTTCAGCCCAACTTGTCCATGCTGCCTAGTTTTCACAACTGAATTATGTACCTGTCAGGCAGGGAGGAAGTGGTCGAGCTAGGGAACCGTGGTTTACTAAAGAAGTTGAATCTCTTATCAAGAGGAAGAAGGAGGCTTATGTAAAGATGAGGCGTGAAGGCTCAGTTAGGGCGCTTGAGAGTTACAAGTTAGCCAGGAAGGACCTAAAGAGAGAGCTAAGAAGAGCCAGGAGGGGATGTGAGAAGTCTTTGGCAGGTAGGTTGAAGGAAAACCCTAAAGCTTTCTATAGGTATGTCAGGAATAAAAGAATGACTAGAGTAAGATTAGGGCCAGTCAAGGACAGTACTAGGAAGTTGTGCGTGAAGTCCGAAGAGATAGGAGAGGTGCTAAATGAATATTTTTCGTCAGTCTTCACAAAGGAAAAAGTCAATGTTGTCGAGGAGAATACTGGGATACAGGCTATTAGACTAGACGGGATTGAGGTTCATAAGGAAGAGTTGTTAACAATTCTGGAAAGTGTGAAAATAGATAAGTCCCCTGGGCCGGATGGGATCTCTCCCAGGATTCTCTGGGAAGCTAGGGAGGAGATTGCAGAGCCTTTGGCTTTGATCTTTATGTCGTAATTGTCTACAGGAATAGTGCCAGAAGACTGGAGGATAGCAAATGTTGTCCCCTTGTTCAAGAAGGGGAGTAGAGACAACCCTGGTAATTATAGACCAGTGAGCCTTACTTCGGTTGTGGGTAAAGTGTTGGAAAGAATTATAAGAGATAGGATTGATAATCATGTAGAAAGGAATAATTTGATTAGGGATAGTCAACACGGTTTTGTGAAGGGAAGGTCGTGCCTCACAAACCTTATTGAGTTCTTTGAGAAGATGACTAAACAGATGGAGGAGGGTAAAGCGGTTGATGCGGTGTATATGGATTTCAGTAAAGCGTTTGATAACGTTCCCCACGGTAGGCTATTGCAGAAAATTCGGAGGCATGGGATTGAGGGTGATTTAGCAGTTTGGATCAGAAATTGGCAAGCTGTAAGAAGACAGAGGGTGGTGGTTGATGGGAAATGTTCATCCTGAAGTTCAGTTACTAGCGGTGTACCGCAAGGATCTGTTTTGGGGCCACTGCTGTTTGTCATTTTTATAAATGACCTGGATGAGGGCATAGAAGGATGAGTTAGTAAATTTGCGGATGACACTAAAGTCGGTGGAGTTGTGGATAGTGCGGAAGAATGTTGCAAGTTACAGAGGGACATAGATAAGCTGCAGAGCTGGGCTGAGAGGTGGCAAATGGAGTTTAATGCGGAAAAGTGTGAGGTGATTCAGTTTGGAAGGAGTAACAGGAATACAGAGTACAGGGCTAATGGTAAGATTCTTGGTAGTGTGGACGAGCAGAGAGATCTCGGTGTCCATGTGCGTAGATCCCTGAAAGTTGCCACCCAGGTTGATAGGGTTGTTGAGAAGGCGTACGGTGTGCTAGGTTTTGTTGGTAGAGGGATTGAGTTTCGGAGCCGTGAGGTCATGTTGCAGCTGTACAAAACTCTGGTGCGGCCGCACTTGAAGTATTGCGTACAGTTCTGGTCGCTGCATTATAGGAAGGATGTGGAAGCATTGGAAAGGGTGCAGAGGAGATTTACCAGGATGTTGCCTGGTCTGGAGGGAAGGTCTTATGAGGAAAGGCTGAGGGACTTGAGGCTGTTTTCATTAGAGACAAGAAGGTTAAGAGGTGACTTAATAGAGACATACAAGATGATCAGAGGATTAGATAGGGTGGACAGTGAGAGCCTTTTTCCCCAGATGGTAACGGCTAGCACGAGGGGACATAGCTTTAAATTGAGGGGTGATAGATATAGGACAGATGTCAGAGGTAGATTCTTTACTCAGAGAGTAGTCAGGGCGTAGAATGCCTTGCCTGCAACAGTAGTGGACTCACCAACTTTAAGGGCATTTAAATGGTCATTGGATAAACATATGGATGATAATGGAATAGCGTTGGTTAGATGGGCTTCAGATTGGTTTCACAGGTCGGCACAACATCGAGGGCCAAAGGGCCTGTACTGCGCTGTAATGTTCTATGTTCTATGTCCTATTAGCCCGCATTTGGTCCAAATTGCTCCATACCTATCCCATCCATGTACCGGCCGAAATGTTTCTTAAATAATAAAATTGTACTCACTTCCACCACACCTCTGGCAACCTGTCCCAGACACTCATCACCCTCGCTGTGAAAAAATTATCCCTCTGGTTCCTTTTGTATCTCTCCCCTCTCACTTTGTACATATGCCCTCCAGTTTTAGACTCCACTACCATGGAGAAAAGCTGTTGGCTATTTACTTTATCTATGCCTGTCATGATTTTATAGACTTCTATAAGGTCACCCCTCAGTCTCCTACACGATAGGGAAAAAAGTCTCAGATTATCCAATCCCTCTTTATAACTCAAACCAGTCCAGGTAACATCTTAGAAAATCTTTTCTGCAATAGGGCAACCATTTCTGTCCCAGCAAGTGTCTCTCTGTCTTGCTGCTCCCCCTCTCCTACCTTACCGAGGTTCCTTGACAAATCATCTTCCAGAACGTGTGTTCCTCACCCTTGTTCCCTGGTTTTTTCCCCCCTGGTCTTGTGATTAATTTGTGTGATGTAAGCATTTTAGGACAAGTCACAATGAGCCATTGCTTGTCCTCCAGCTGAGATCTTGCTCTGATGTTCAGACGCTGTGGGGAGGGTACCACTTCCCCAGTGTCTCTCTGGTCCTGACGCCAGATGCCCAAATATTGGCACCTTGTCATGGCTTCATTTGGATGGTGAGCAGGATGGCCAAATTTAGCTGCCATCAATCCTCACTCCCAATGCCAAGTCTGATTGAGGCAGGTTTGGAAATACCGTGACTGGGGGCAGCAGTTAGACGCAGAGCAGGAAATAAACCATTGACCCGTCATAATTTAAGTTTCAACTCCAGACCAAGCCATCATGCGATGTATAATGGAATCATCACTTTCTAGGAGTTGTTTCTATTTCATTGAATTTCTTTTAAAAAAGACTGAGCAATTTTAGTTTTGAACTTCACATTGTAGACTCTGAGTAGACTTGAACTGAGTGGAAAACTGACATTCTTCTTTAACATGTAGCTATTCTGTGTTACTGAACAGAAAATTGACCTTTCAGTCAGACACTCTTCTAGGGGTCTCGAAAAGAAGCTGATATTATGTACGGTGAAGTGTTTAATAAGATTTCCTGCAGTGAAGGATATGGGAGTAAAAGGAGAATGTTCTCTTCAGCTATGGCTCTGTCTGATCGGCTGCAGCATTGTTCCATTTCTGTGTTGGTACAAATTAACCTTGTCTTGGTATTGAAGCAAACAGTGACAGTGAAGCTGAGGAACCAAGCCTTAGGCTATAGCTTGTAAAAGAGGAGCGGGGCACAGTCAACAAGCCCAGAGACGCTGCAGCCTGCACATTGCCAACCAGGTGAGAGCTCTGTGTTCCTCACAAGGCCAAGCACAGCCAAATCCTCAGCTGGAGTATTGTGTACAGTTGTGGGAGCCACATTATAGGAAGGATGTGAACACATGGGAGAGAGTACAGAAGTGATTTATAGGAACAGCTCAGGGCTGAAGAACTTCAGTGGTAGAATGAAGAAGTTGGGACTGTTTTCCTTGGAGAGGAGATGGCTGAGAAGAGATCTGATTCAGGTTTTCAAAATCATAAACAGGCTGGATAGAGTAGATAGAGAGACCTGTCACCGCTTGTAACAGGAGCAAGAACGAGACTGCATGGATTTAAAATGATCCGCAAAAAGAGCGAATGTGGGGTGAGAAAAATCATTTTTACATAATGTGTAGTTAGGGTCTGGAATGAACTGCTCAGAAATGTGGTGGAGACAAGTTCAATTGAGACATTCAAGAGGGTACTGGATAATTATTTGGATAGAAATAAGTGCAAAGGTATGGGGGGAAAGGCAGGAGATTGGCACGAGGTAATGATGTTGTTTGAAGAGCTGGTGCAGACATGCCAGGCCAAATGGCCTGCTCTGCACGGTAACAATTCTGTGATTCTGTGTCTATGAAGTAGGTGATCTTACAGTTCCTGGCTTCCAGAATAGCAGGTACATGGCCAGGAGTGGGCCAAGTACTCGGGAATTGAATTGTGAAATGATTGTATGTCTAAGGTCGATGCTTACTGGAAATGATCAATGTGTAAAAATCAGTAAATAATAAATGTTCGGTTTGATTCGGCTGAGAAGAATTCTGAATGATGTAGTCCCAGCAATGAGGGAAAGGGTTTGGTAATTTGTGTTGCTGGGTGGTGTTAACTAAGGGAAAAAGTGTGAGCTCTCCTGCGCTTTTGTTAAACACAGTGGCTTGTAATTTTCTCCATCGAGCTAAAAGAGCAAACTTGCTCTTGGCTGAAAGTCTCATTTGAAAATACCAGGAAATACAAAATTAGCAACGTGATTTAGAACAAAGGTGAAGAAACCTGTAAGAAATATGTTTTGGCTGTCTGAGGCAAATGCAATGCTACAATTAGTGATAGAAGCAGAGATAATTTGCAAAAAGCTTGGTTAACAGGTTGAAAAGGAGGAAGTGAAGTGGAACAGAGCAAGCAGTTGTGATTGGGACTCACTTTTTTTGCTGGGATTAAGTACCGACATGGACCTGATGAGCCCAAGCTGCCTGGTGTTTGAGTTTTGATTTTGAGCTTAATCAATGTAATTCATTTCTCCATGCAGCTACAGGAGAAGACTGACACCTCCTGCAAACTTGCTTCCCAGGGTTCTGTTGAAGAACCAGAATCTGGAAATCGAGCTGATCAACCTCAGCGAAGATGATTTTTACCCAAACAGGTTCTGGGCTGAGATCGAAACGGATATTTTTAAACGCATGGAACAGGAGATAGTACCATATGATGATGCTCCTTTTGAATTGCTAAATCCTTCACGAATACGCTATTACTTTGTTCTTGACTCCTCTCCGATTGGTAAGAAGAATTCTTTCTGTTGGCATGCTTAAAGATGAGCAAACCTCAAAAACCAAGTAAGATGCTTAGCCAAATATTTCAGTAAACGGGAGACCAATGGGAAGAGTGAATACAAAAATTTAGCCACAACAGGATTAAATTAACTTCTAATTTAACTAAAAATCAATTAACTTTCAATAAGCTTTAAAATGCATTTATAATTAGTCTCACACCGTGTTAAAAATAAATACAACAAATTAAGAGAATTTCATTTGGATTATACAGAATTAACAGAAACAAAATCAGGGAGGACTGCTGCTATCAACTATGTCCCATCCTTTGTTTCTCTATCTTTATGAATTAAAAACAAACGAAAGAAACTAATGGACTGAAAATTTGCAAAAGAACCCACAGCAACTTGTTTTGAAAGAAAAACAGAAATTGCTGGAACAACTCAGCAAGTCTGGAAGCAGCTGTGGGGAGAGATCCAGTGACCCTTCTTCAGAAAAGTTCGAAAAAGTTAACTTTGTTTTCTCTCCACAGATGCTGCAGGACCTGCTGAGTTTTTTGCAGCAATTTCTGCTTTTCTTTCTGATTTGCAGCATCTACAGATCTTTCAGTTTTTTTGTTTTGAAATAATTTGGGAGAGAAATAAAGTGGCAATTTACTACAATTTACAAAAACTTGTTTAAACACTTTGAGTGATCCAACTATCTTATCTTTTCATATTTTAATTATTTTTCTGACTGGGCATTTAAAATTCATTGTTTGTATAAATTCTCCTTAGTTGTTCATTTTTAGCTTTCCAGCAACCTACTCTGTTTTTGACGTAAATTCTCTAATATTTTACCGTGATTTCTGGTTGATTTATCATCAGCCAGCCAACAGAAAATATCAGTCCAAAATTTGTGATAATAGAAAGTAAATGTTAAAAAAGGGAGAAATTTTAAAATGCGAAGTTTCTAATTTATTTGAGAATCACATTGTGGTATTTTGTTATTCCAGTACACTCACTTTGCACTGGATGTTGTGAATTCTGTAATAACTGGGAATGTACTATTTAATACTTAATTCTGTTTACATCCTTCCTCAGTATGGATTTGAAGAAATTAATTTTAAATTCTTACAGCAACCCAGATATGTTGTTTGGTATTAATCAGATCTTGATTCTTATTTACATTATAGATATTGGAGAATATCTAATAGGAGATGTTATACAAATCCACATAGCATCTTATGTTGCAGTCTCAAGCACAGCCTACATTAGGTGGTTCAAAGAGCCTTTGAATCTATCACCATCTGGGGCGAGCACAACTATTTTAAGTGAAGGAGCTGAGGGAATTTTAATCAATGGAATAAGGTAACATGAAGTACAACACCTGAAAAGATTTGTGGATGTAAATCAACCTCCTGCCTAACTTTTATTTAATTCTTCAGTGTACAATTCAATATGAACTCCAAGTCACTCTGTAAATCCTTTCATTGTTCAGCAAGATTCTTGACTTAATGATATTGTATATTCTCTTATGCTATAGATTATTGGGATTCTGAAAACTAGTCAAATAAATCTCAATTGTCTATAATCTATACCGATCCATAATCTATACTCATCTATAATCTATACCCATTATAGTTAAAAACAAAACGGATGTATATACAAGGTTTAGGAAATTGAAATCAAACAAGGCCCTGGAGGTTGACAAAGGAAACAGAGAGGAACTTAAATAAGGATTTAGCACAGCTAGAAGGGGCCATGAAATGTCCTTGGCATTTTATACATACATTCAGTGTAAGTGGGTAACGAGGGAAAGGTTAGGTCCACTAAAGGACAAAGGAAGGATTAGCTTCAGATTCTAGGGCATGTTGATATTAAGAAGGAGGAGGGGTTGGGTTTCTTGCAAAACATTAAGGTGGATAAGTCTCCAGTGCCTGATGGGATCTATCCCAGGATAGTGAGGGAGGGAAGGGAGGAAATTGCTGAGCCTTGTCAGAGATCTTTGTATCCTGTTTAGCCCTAAGTGAGTTCCCAGGAGGCTGGAGGATAGCTTTTGTTTAAGAAGGGCAACAGGGATCATTTGGGCCAGTGAGCCTGACATCAGTGGTAGGGAAATTATTGGAGAATATTCTTAGGGACAGGATTTACTCAGATTTGGAAAAGAATGGACTTACGTGGAACAGTCAGCATGGCAGGGGAGGCTTTTACTCATAAATTTGATTGAGATTTTTGAGGGAGTGTCAAAGATGATTGATGAGGGTAGGGCAGTGGATGTTGTCTACATGGACTTTACTAAAGCATTTGACAGGGTCCCTCACAGTAAGCTAGTCCAGAAGATTAAGTTGCATGGGATCCATGATAAGTTAGCCAGTTGCATACAAAATTGGCTTGGTCATAGAAGATAGAGGGTAGTTGTGGAGGGTGTTTTTCTAACTAGAGATCTGTGTTCCACAAGGATCAGTTCTGTTGTTTGTAATATATATAAGTGATTCGGATGAAAGTGTATGTGGTCTGATTAGAAAGCTTGCAGACAACACGAAAATTGGTGGAGTCATGGATAGTGAGGAGGTTATCAAAGAATACAGCAGACTATAAATCAACTGGAACATTGGGTGGAGAAATGGTAGATAGAGTTTAATTTGGACAAATGAGAGGTGATGCATTTTGGGAGGTGAAATGCAGAAGTATGCAGTAAATGGCAGATCTCTTAGCAACATTGATATACAGAGAGAACTTGGGGGGCAAGAGCAAAGTTCCTTGAAAGAGGCAACATAAGTGCTTACCTTCATCAGTCGGGGCATTGAGTATAAAAGTTGGAAAGTCATTTTGCAGCTATATAGAACTTTTGCTCGGCCACACTTGGAGTATTGTGTGCAGTTCTGGTCACCTCTGTAAAGGAAAGGTGTCGAGGCTTAGGACAGGGTATAAAAGATGTTTAACAGAATGTTGCCTGGATTGGTGTGTAACAGTTGTGAGGAGAGGCTGGACAAACTTGGATTGCTTTCACTAGAGCGTCAGAAGCCGAGGGGGTGACCTGATAGAAGTGTATAAAATTATGAGAGGCACGTATAGGGTGTATAGTTGGTCTCTTTTCCTGGATGCCAAATTCTAGGGGCTATAGGTTTAAGGTGAGAGGGGAAAAGTGTAAACGAGATGTATGAGGACTTTTCTTTTATCTAGAGGGTGAAGGGTGCCTGGAACATGTTGCTAGGGGAGATGGTAGAAGCAGATACAATAGCAATGTTTAAGAGGCATTTAGACAGATACATGAACAGGCAGGAAATAGAGGGATATGGGTCATGTACAGGTATTAGTTTAGAATGGCATCATGGCTGATGCAACCATGATGGGCCAAAGGGCCTATTCCTGTGCTGCATGTTCTATGTATCTATGTACCAATATATAATCTATATAGATCTGTGTACCAATCACTCACGGCATGAGCAGCAATCATGCAGCGACATTTCACGCACTCTTATTGGACATTTCATCAATAGAAAATCAGTTTTATCACAGTGGAAAAATGAAACAAAATTGAATTTCTATTGAAGAAAGCAAGTTCAAATTGGAGCAACATGAAATAACCAGTTATTTATATTGAACAAAATAAAATCAAGGATGGCTATTGCGTGCTTGATGGTAAGGAGCGGTCTTTTCTGTCTGTGTGCAGCATTCTCATTGTCTGAGAATTGTTCATCACAGCCTGTGCCAGAATATCTCGATGGCAGGGCAAGGAAGCGGGCACCAATGGCTACCTCAGCTCAGAAGAGGAAAAAAAATAGTGAATCTTGGAAGTGATGGAAGAGGTCCACGATCATCCTGTGTACCCTCCTGTGGGCCTGCATGTCAGATCAATACCATCACTTCCAAAAGTCACAGTTTTTTATTTCATTTGCATGAGTTCCTGTTGGTGGCATTCTCCTATCAGTTCAAGTACCTGACTTCCCAGATGTATTTTACATTCCAGGCAGTTTTCTTGTCACTAATCTTATTTATTAATGCTTCCAGGGATGATGAATTTGGCCATATTCGTGCTGTCATTTACGATTTTTCTAAAGAAATCCCAGGAAGTGTGGCTGTAGCAGAAAGGCTATTTGACATCAGGAAAGGTACAGAAAATTAATTCTTTATCAATCACTCATTTATCTCCTGCACTGGTTTGATTCATGACGCTGTTCAAATTCAAGATTGATGGATAAACTGTATGTGATCAACCTCACATTACCTTTTATTTCTCTATAATCTCAGGACTAGCAGTGGAAGCAGGTTTATTGAGTTCAGCTTTACTGATTTAAATGCAACAGCCAGGTGTCTAGAATGATGACTACACTTATCACAGCTGCTTTCCCCAGTGAAGGGCTCTCTACGTGGGTGCTGCATGCAGCAGTCCCATAAAACTGCAGATTGCGGTGGTTCATGGACTCCCAGCCCAACTGGTTGATTTGCAGCACTGTGGAGTCTGTGGACCATGTGTAAATAGATAGTGGGTGTTTGCATCCCCTTTTTAGTTACTCAAAAAACCTCTTGTTGTGCTTTTGGTTGCACTTCAACCCCACGCTCCTGATCTTTGGACATGTGATTGAAGTGTATGAGGATCTGAATGGTTTTAACAAGGTGGATGTGGAAAACATGTTTCCTCTTATGGCTGTGTCCAGAATTGTGGGTACGACTTAAAAATTAATTGTTGCTCCTTTAGAACCGAGATAAAAAAGGAGTTTTTCTCTCAGAGGTTCACAATTTTGGAACTTTGTTCTTCAAAGGTAATGGAAATGGGTCATTGAATATTTTTAAGACAGTGGTGAATAGATTCTTGTTAAACAGGGAATTGAGGCTTATCGGGGGTAGATGGGAAAGTGGAATCTGAAAAACAAACAGATCAGCCATGATCTTTTGAGTGGTGACCCAGGTTCAAGGAGCCAAATGATCTACGTCTGCTGTCATTTTGTATGTTTGTATGTCAGGCAGTTCACCAACACCAATATTAGGGGGAGCAATGCCCTAGTGGTATTAACACTGGACTGTTAATCCAGAAACCCAGACAGTGTTCTGGGACCTGGGTTTGAATCCTGCAGTGGCAGATGGTGGAATGCGAATTCAATGAAAATTTGGAATTAAGAGTCTAATGATGATCATGACACCACTGATGATTGTTGGGAAAACTCATCTAGTTCACAAATGTCCTTTAGAGAAGGAAATCTGCCATCTTTACCTGGTCTGGACTACATGTGACTCCAATGTGCTTGGTTGACTCTTAACTGCCCTCTGGGCAACCAGAGATGAACAATAAATGTTGGCTTAGCCAGTGAGACTGTTATCCCATTAATGATTAATTAATTCATCGTTAAAATCCAGCACGGAGGTGTGTGTGCAGATCAGAGAATCTCCTGGTGGGTCTGCCCCTGGGCCTGGCCAGGTTGGCTATAAATGGGTCCAGGCAGTGGGCTGTGGAGAGGGTCACCTCTGCCAACTGTCTGCTCCTCTTCCACGGCTTTGTTCGAGCCCAGGTGTCCCTGGAGAGGGAGCACACAGAGTCCATCATTGTTCTTGATGCCTTTGGAGAGAGGTGGGCATTGTGGGGAATACAATGCTTCATCGCCTCCTCCAACTTCATTTTGAAACATCCCCGTGCTTTGCAGGTTGTGCTTGTAAATATTAATTTGGCTGCAGGGGTGTTTTCCCAGTGGAGGAGAAAAAAAATAAATAGTACAGTCTATTGACGACGGTGTCTTCTCTTTGTGTCTCATTTATGGAAATATATATAAAACCACAGGTGGTTTGGGGGAAAAATGTAGATAAAGCAGACCCAGGAAAATCAAATAAAATCTGGAAAAAGGGCCATCTTGTGAAAAAAGGAGACATCACAGCTGCTTAGTCCAGACTAAAACTTTGTGTATGATGTTCATCATGAAAAATTGGAAATCATAGAATCCCTAGTGTGGAAACAGGCCCTTCAGCCCAACATGTCCACACCAACCCTCAGAGCATCCCACCCAGACCCATCCCCCTAATCTACACATCCCTGGACACCACGGGGCAATTTGCCATGGCCAATCCACCTAGCCTGCACATCTTTGGACTGTGGGAGGAAACTGGAGCACCTGGAGGAAACCCACATGGACACGGGGAGAATGTGCAAACTCCACACAGACAGTCACCAGAGGGTGGAATCAAACCCAGGTCCCTGGTGCTGTGAGGCAGCAGTGCTAACCACTGAAGCACTATGCCACCCACAATATTGCTTTGATTTAGAGTTTTGGGGAGAGGACAATCTGATTTTTAAGAATTGGATTAAGTTCTTCAGTTGGGTTTGATATACACCTAAGAGGTGTTATTTAAATGCGATGGTTTCTATTTGAAAGTTCGTGGCCTTTAATCCAGCCTTTCAGAATCTCCTGGTCACTGAATATGTCCTTCAGATCGGCTACAGCAGTATAATGTGCAGGAATGTGGGTGTGACACGTACAGAAACACTGTAGGGTCATTCATGAGCTTGGTGAGGATGGGTTATCCAAGCCGCTGTGTGATTTGCCCCAGGCCAAGGTAAGGGTCACACTCTGGGTTACAAGACATGGCCATTAATGGCGATGATACAAATGCTTCCAGGCAGAGGATCATTTGGGAAGAGGATGTGTGCACACACGAGAAAAGTAATGGGGAATCACCTCATGTATTCTTGTCCTTCGGCATATTGCTAATTTTATCAGTAACTGTCAGTACCCTCTCTCCCCCAGCACTTCACCTCCACGCTGTTGCTTACATACTGTTCCTTCCATACTTCATGTCAGCTCTGATGAAGAGTCATCTAGACTTGAAATGTTAGCTTTGCTCTTTCTCCATGGATGCTGCCTGACCTGCTGTCATTTCCAGCATTTTTTGTTTTCAGTACAGATTCCACCATCTGCAGTAATTTGGTCCTCTTAGGAAGAGCAGGGACTGTGCAAAAATAATTTTGGCTCACTTTCATTTTGCTGCTCAGAAATGAATGGTGATGTTTATAAAACATACTGCTGCCAGTGGTTTCTGATCTTGTGACGCTTCGCAGATATAACCAAGACGTGCACTGGAAGCGTGAGGAGCTCTCACAGCTGTAAATGTAACGCTGGATTTGAAGGGAATGGTGTACACTGCATTGGTGAGTGTTTTGAAAAGTTTGTTATAGAATAGAATCATCCAATGATGCAGTGCAAAAGCTGGCCTCTTGGGATATTAAGCCTGTGCTAACTCTTCAAGTTATCCAATTTCCCCACAACCCATGTAAATATTTTCCCTCCAAATATTCACCCAGTTCTCTCTGGAAAGATATGTTTGAATCTGTTTTTCAGGCAGCACATTCCAGACATTTTAAAAAATGTTTTGTATGACATGTCTAGTTCTTAGAAATGATACATTGGTCTTGGAATCTTTGCCTTCCAGTTACTGAATATTCTGGAAACAGTTTGAACTGACATTATCAAAATTATTCATGATTTTGAACATCTCTTTCAAATCCCCTTTGTCAACTATTATCAAAAGACTGCACCTTCTCCCATCCCAGTCAATGACAGGGCTAAATATTGTGGAGTTCTATTAAAGTACCTGCTCCAGGTGCAGACTTATATTTCCATTACAATGGGATGCAGTTGTGAAGATGTTGCGATTATTGGTTAGCAGGACCTACTTACTGACTGCTGGAGATCATAACATTAGGACTAAGAGCAGGACTAGGCCATTCAGCCCCTCGATACTGTTCTGCCATTTGATACGATCATGGTTAGTCTTATCCAGGCCTCAACTTCACTTTCCTGTCCACTCTCCATAACCCTTCAACCTGTTACTAATTAAAAATCTGGCTGTTTCGTCCTTCAATTTACTCGAATTGGAAATCTGATTTCTGATGAAGGGTCTAGGCCCGAAACGTCAAGCTTTCCTGCTCCTATGATGCTGCTTGGCCTGCAGTGTTCATCCAGCCCCACGCCTTGTTATCTCTAATTTCTTCTCATCTCTGTTTGAATTCTGCTACCCCTTATCCGAGAACTATGACCTCTCATTCTAGATTGCCCCACAGGAAGAAACATCCTCTCTACGTCTACTTTGTCAATCCCCTTGTAAACTCCAGAGAGTTTCGCCTCAAACTGCTCAATCTCTCTTCTGAGGAGAAACCCCTCACCTCTGGAATCAATCCAGTGAACAGAACAGAATAAGTAGTGCATCAATTCCAATCAACGTATAATTAGGTTTTCATTATGGCACATTCTTGTTGACGTAATATGTAGCACATGTTGCAGAGTTTGGAAACCAGGAGACTTCAAAGAGCCTTCAGAAATGGATGCCTCTTGCCTAATGTGGGGATACTGCTCAGGCAGCAAAATACCCACTGACAGGATCGTGAGATAGGTATCAGGTTCCCCAGTGGCATTCACAGACACCTGAGTTGAGAAGCTTTAAGTTAACAAACTTCACATTCTCTGTCACCACTTTGTACACCTTCATGTTTCTGGTTTCCTGTTTTTTGTCTCCTCTATCTATTTCCGACATTCCAAGTAACTTCGTCTGGTCTTGCCAACTAAGATTTGTCATAAGACACTATATGAGTTACAGCTTAATATTTCTACTCATCAAGAATATCCCAATGGCTTGCTGAATCACCTTACCTTCCCATGGGATTATTTCTTGTCCATCCTGAAAGCTGAGTTCTTCATGTAGCACTTTGTCCAGCAATTTTCCTTCCCTGTTTATCTGAATTGGTTTCCTTAAATCGTTGTCAATTGCTTTTCCAATTTAGTGAATTTATCATCAAACCATCTCTATCCTTTGCAATGTTCCTACTCATCGGAATAGCAGAATGAGAGAAGGCCACTCTGCCCCAAAGCCTGTTCTATTATTCAATCATATCATGTTCTCTCCATAGGAAGAAGGGTTTCCTGAAAGGTTTAGCTCTACCTTTAAGATTCTGTTCTCTTGTTCCGGCCTCTGGAATCCAAGGGAAGACCCAATTAAATCCTTTAATCACCCAAAACACCTTGATTAGATCATTGCTGGATCATTGATATTAAGGAGAATACAAGTCTATTTTTTTCAAACTGCCCATATAAATTAACCCTGGTGTTAATCTGCTCAATCTCCTGCATTGACTGTTGGCCTTTCTGTAACCTAACTATCATTCCTGCGTGACAGTGACCCGAACAGAATTTGAGTGCCCTCAATAGAATCTGATTCATTGAGTTATATCCTGAGAAATGTGCTACTTTTCTGACTGCTCATTGAATGCAGCTTCTGGTCACAACAGAGGAGCTGCTAAAATTGGACCCACTGCTCATGGTTTTGGGATAAAATCCACCCCACACTTCCACCTTCAGACAGCAAAGTGCCACCAGCCATCCGACAATAGGAGCATTGGTAACATTTGGCTTGTGCAGATGTTCGCCTTGGACTAACTCCGCCATGAGCCCAGATAATTTTCTGTCATAGCTCATTGGTTCATCTGGGCAGCTTACTTCATGACAATGGCTCAGTTTTACAAAAATGGGACACTATGCAAAGAACAGCCACTAGATGGAGAAATTGTACCAATCTTGTTTGCCACTGTCATCTGAAAATGTACTAAAGTTCTGGCACAGAAGTGGGTCATTCAGCCCAACTGATCTGTTCTGGTATTTATGATTCACATGGCCCTCCTCCCATTGTACTGCATCTGATGCAACTCCTGCATATCCTTCTCTTCATTTCTCCCTCATGTCGATGATAACCCTCTAAGTGTTCTAACATTGAATACTTGTGTCTCTAGGTAAATTCTTGATGAGCTGTGAAATGTACAAAACACATGATGCCAAGTCTAGAACTTGATGTCCCAAAGTAATTTGTTCTGCTGAAGTATTTTAGAGGCTTTAGACAATGCTGTCACATGATGTTCAATACACCATTGCCATTACAAGACAGCATGGTTTGTCTATGAAGTGATTTTTTGTTTCTAAGATTGCGCAGTATTTGTCACAGCATGTTGTCGATAAATTTGATACATAAACATCTTGCAGCAGCCTGGGATTTAGTGGTGGCAATTCCCATCTGGGTCAGATGGTGTGGTATTCGAATACCACTCTGGAGTCTCCTGGTGAGTGAAGCTCTGGTTTGGAATTCTGATCTGGAATCCGGTGGGACCTGGTGTCCGACGGGTGTGGGTACTCTCTCCTTCATTGAGTGGCTTGTGGGAGCACATTAATTTCTCCCAGGTGTGGAACTAACCAGGATGTTAGCTGTAATAATAGGGGACTGTCGCACAGAGGAGAGCTATGGAAACAGAAACCAGGCAATATATCACGCTGTGATATTCTCAAGGAGTTATACTGCAATGTAAACTCTCCTCCGTGACCCTCCATATGTTAGATCAAATCTCAGGTTCTCCCTATTATTGTTTCTAACAGGGTGTGTGTGGAGCCCCGTGTTGCTTTCACAACAGTAGCCTCAAACTTTCTCTTCCAAAGCACATTGGGAAATATGACTGGAGGACAGGTGGTAGCCATTGAGATCCTGGGTAGGGGGCCCAGGTTATTGTCATGAACGAGCCTGATTGTAATAAACAGGGAAAGCAGTGTCAGTGCTATCTGCTCTTGATTCAGATCCTGGGGCTAAGAAATCACATAATCCAAGCTCAGCGACTAATAAGGAAGGCAAGTGTGATGTTGGTCTTTATTTCAAAGGGAATGGTGTATGAAAGCAGGGAAGATTTGCTAAAACTATACAAGGCACTAGTCAGACCACAGCTGCAATACTGTGAACAGTTTGAGCCCCTTATCTAAGGAAAGTCCAGAGAAGGTTCACTCGAAGGATACCAGGCATAGAGAGACTGTTAAGAGGAGAGGTTGACCAGGTTGGGCCTGTACTCATTGGAATATAGAAGAATGACAGGTGACCTTATTGAAACATACAAGACTCTTAGGGGACTTGGCAGAGTAGATGTGGAGAGGTTGTTTCCTCTTCTCGGAAAATCTTGGACCAGAGGGTGTAATCTCAGAATAAAGGGTCGCCCGTTTAAGACTGAGGTGAGGAGGAATTCTTCTCTTACAGGCTAGTGAATCTGTGGAATTCTTTACCGCAGACGGCTGTCAAGGCTGGGTTGTTAAGTCTATTCAAAACTGAGATAGACAGGTTTGTAATCAGTGAGGGAATCAACGGTTATGGGGGAAAGGCAGGAAGGTGGAGTTAAGGATTATCACATTAGCCATGATCTCACTGAATGGCAGAACGGATTTGAAAAGGGTGAATGGCCAACTTCTGCTCCCACGCCTTACAGAATGTTTTTTGATGCACACCACTGCTACATAGAATTTTAAGTATAATCACATGGAAAGGCAAAAAGAGGGAAAGATTACGTGGCCCTCAGTTCTGGCTGCGCCATTGACAATTGCATACTGTTGATAAGTAGGACACCTGAAGAAATGGAGGCCTGCTGATTTGCAGTGAGAGGATATGGTAAGGACAGCTCTGAGTGTTAAACTGTCACTGTTCTCTATGTATCTGGCACTGGCTGTGATGTCACAGTTGGATTGGTCTTCAGGGACTGACTGAAGGAAAGCTGTCAATCTCAGACTCAGTGGGTGCTCACTGGATGTGAAATTCACTCCCTGGTATCAACTGACTGACCAGCTTATACCCTGTCCCATAAACTGTGACTCATTCAATACATCAGACTCCTGAATGAAATGATGATGGTTTTGATTTGTAAATTTTACCTTTCGTGTCTGCATTTTAGATATTGATGAATGTACACGGGGAATGCCTTACCACTGCCTCCCAAAAGCAACATGTATTAACACACACGGTTCCTACAAGTGTCAGTGTGTTGATGGATATGATGGAGACGGCATATATTCCTGTATAGGTAAATCAGATAATGGCCAGTGTGAAATATTTACTGTATTGGTTACACTTGAGTACAGTGTTTCTATGGATCAATGAAAACTTCTTCCCCATTTAACCAGAGCCCAGCACTGAAGGAGTTAACCAGGGTAAGCCCCAGGTTCCATTCCCTGATCATCAGTAAGTTGGCTGCAGCAGGAACATTGCAACTAGTAAAGATTAATAACTCGGGCACATACTTCAATGTCAAAACACCACCATGCGGGACGGGATAAATCCCAATGGGTTAGAAATTATATCATGCAACAACCTTTTTTTGAGTGTTGCATGAACACAAATTCTATAACAGCGAATAAGAAGTCCTTCCAGCTAGACATGAGTGCACATCATATTGGCTAAGGACAGAGAAGGCGCCTCCCTAACAGTGTCAGAAACAGCTATTAGGTTCCTCACCAAGATGGGCTTACTGGGAATTAGCCAGCACCATAGTGTGCTGCACATTGAGAAGCCAAACCCCGATCACCTGCAACAGTGATGGAACCACAAGCCACTGCTATTTCTGCCTCCACCTTGCCCACGTACTCCATTGTCCCCATCCATCTGGTCATCCATGTTCCTGACAGTCCATTCCTGACCTCCTTATTTCTAATGTTCCACTCTTCCCAGTATCTTCGCCCTCTTGAGCCTCGTCCCCTCTCTGGTCTATGTGACTCCAAGACTCCTGGCCCTAGGACCTGCTCTGCCTTATGCCACCTCTCCCCCCCAACACCCACACTTTGCTTTCCACCAGCACCGACCCTGATATGAAGTCCAGATCCACTTACTGAAGCTGCAGTGGCCTGATTTGTCTGTAATATCTTTGCCGGTCAGTATAGCACCTTCACAATAAGCTCCAATATCAGGGGCACCTCAGAACTCATCATGTTGGTCAATGCCTGATCTGCTCATGTGTTTGAATATCTATGACATTTCCTCTCTTAAATTGTGTACCCTTCATTTTGTCTGCAGTCTGTTTGCTCAACATTTTTTTTTCTCCAGACGTTGATGAATGTGTCCAACATCGAGACATCTGCAATCAGGATGCACTCTGTGTGAATACTCTGGGATCATTCCTTTGTGTTTGTCAAAGTGGCTATTTTGGTGATGGGAAGCAATGCATAGGTAAGGAATGTTCTCCCATTTAATCTTGCTCATTAAATACTGCATCAGTTACTGGATGAAAGGCATTGATATTAAGACAGGTTAAAGGGACCCGACACTAGATGCGGCATCAGGTTCAGCCATTGATCTCTTCCGAATTGAATCTGGTTGCTTTAAACCACCTCTTCCTGTTGGCCAGGTGAGAAGTGTGTGAAACTAACCTTGGTATTATCTTAGTTGAATTCCAAAATTAAACAGAATCCAACACTAATCACAATTTCATTGAGAGCAAACAAGACAAGTGATGCTGTCATCCCTGGCCGAAGCCCACTGGAGGGTTTAGGTTCATGTTAGTGCAGAGAAGGCAGAGTTTTTCCATCCTGTTCCTGGATGGACATTAAATACAGACCTTTCCCAGTGATGCCCACATCCCATAAATGAATAAAATCTCCATTCTCCAGCATCGACATCCCATAATTTAAAATTGAGGTATTCCATTACCCTGGACTATTGCCACTAGAATTATCTTGCTATTATCTCTCTGCCTGAGGAAGGGGCTGTCCTCCTTGATTTTTCAAATAAACCTGTTAGACTATAACCTGGTATTGTGTGATTTTTGATCAAATATTCATCATGTTGAATCTAACCCACAGGCAACTTAATCTCAGAAAACACTTTATTTGCCCATGAAGAGTGGGCATTGCCAGAAGGTTAGCATTTATTGCCCAGAGGGTAGATAAGAGCCAACCACATTGTTGTGGGCCTGGGGTCACATGTAGGCCAGACCAGGTAAGGATGGCAGATGTCCCTCCCTAAAGGGCATTAGTGAACCAGATGGGTTTTTGCTACAATTCACAATGGTCACAATTAGGTTAACTATATCATTACAGTTTTTAAAATTGAATTCAAGTTTCACCATAGACCATGGTGGGATTCAAGCTCATGCCCTTAGAAACCTAGCTGACATTACAACTGCACCATCACCTCCTGCAAGCCAACAGAGCAATGCATGTTGTTTGAGTCATTCAGCTTGGGATATACCCTGATGGATGATTCCTGTTGGAATGAACTCAGGTAATGATACAGTATCTTTCCTTGTTACAATATTTAATTCAAATGATTCAGTTACATTTTCCAGGGAGACGAATTAATGTGGGCAGAGATTTGCTTTCTCTTTGTTGCAGCTGCCAGTGTTTGGAGCCCCTGGTCTCCGTGGTCGATCTGCACTGCAACGTGTGGGAGTCAGAACCGGATGCGGATTCGCATGTGCACCCACCCTGAGAGTGGAATGCGCTGTGAAGGCCCCTCAGCAGAACTGCAGCCGTGTCAGGAACGTGAGCCTTGCCCAGGTACGCTCACCGCAAACAAACATGGAAGAGGAGCCGCATTTCACTCCCAATCCTGGGCACCGAATTAAAGTGATTTGCAAATGAAGTAAACGTGGTGTAAGAGAAAATGGTTTGGGTCAATACACTGCCTGAAAATGTTGCAGACAAAGGTCCAGAAGAGGCAATCAACAGATTATTAGATAATTAGAAACAATGGCAGCGTTATGGGGAAAAGACAGGAAACTGGGACCAAGTTATGATGCTCACTCAGAGAGTCAGTACTGACATTGTGGGCTGAATGGCCTCTTTCTGCTCCAGTGCCATGATTCTGCTATTGGTTTACAGGAACTACTGCACTGTCACAAAGCTCTGGTTAGTGAGCCAAAACAGCCAATCAAACCTCAATCCCTGAGTTGCCATGGGAGCCTTTTCCAAACTCCTGTAATTTCATAAATTCTGAAGGTATTTGAAAATTGTTCTCCCATTTTCCTTCTCTCTGTCATGGCCTTTCTTATTCTAACTTCTTTTAAGCTCCAAAGACACCCTCCCCAAAACCACATCCCCTTCCACATTTTCTTGAACTGTTTGCCCAAGGAAGGAGACACAGGCCAAAGAAGGCACCATCATCACAGTCAGGGAGAGTGGGAAGCGGGGAGCAGGATAGGCTGGGGAAATTGGGACTATTCTCCTTGGAGAGGTAGAAGCTGAGAGGAAATCTGATCGAGGGTTTTCAAAATCATGAGGGCGCTGGACAGATGAGATAGGGAGAAACTGATCCCTTTCGTAAACAGAATGAGAGGGCACAGGTATAACGAAATTTGCAAAAGAGGTGAATGCAAACTGAGTAAAAATCTTTTTCACTCTGTGAGTAGTTAGGGTGAGGAATGCACTGCCTGGAGATGAGGTATGTTCAATTGAGGTATTCAAGAGGGTAATGGATGATTATTTGGATAGAAACAATGTACTGAGTTATGGGAAAAAAAACAAGGGAATGTCACTAGTGATAATGCACAGAGAGCTGATACACACTTGATGGACCAAATGGCCTCCTTCTGCACTGTAACAATTCAGTGATTCTGATTCTAAGAAAATGAGGAAAAGTTTAGCCTGAAAGACAAAACTACATTTCTCTATTTAGTGAACAAAGGAATATTGGTGTTCAGTGTGAGTTCAGGGAGGATAATATGGCCAGATCTGTCAGTCCTTGTTTTATGGTGCTGAGAAAACATGATTAAAGCTTTACTGGGTTTGTGACCGTATCACTTTGAGAGAAAAAAAAAGTATGTTACGGTGATTCACTGTCAGAAATATTCTGAATTGTGGAACTGAGTCCACTGAGAGATAGTTTTCAATTTAACATTTTTCACTTTAAAAGAGTGGAATGGCTGTGATTTGCTGCTGGAAGCACAATGCCTATTTCTATTGACATTTACCTTAATAAAGGCCAGGCTTCTGACCAACAACTTTATCCAATGAACTTTGAGTGAACTTACCCATTCTTTACAGAACATCATTTACAATTTGTAGAATCCCAGAACAATCTAGTTACACTTTAGCTGTGCTGTGAATACAATAATGCTGTTATTGTCCCTTCCTTCGAAGTTTGTCATGTTATTTAAATGGTGTGTCTTGTCTGAATGTCACTCAATAAAACACTTCTGTCTTTCACAGTTAATGGACAGTGGTCAGAATGGTCTCCCTGGTCAGCCTGTTCTTCCCCCTGTTTTGGGATCAAGACAAGAGTTCGTATCTGCGACCAGCCTGCTCCAGCTTACGGTGGGTTCACATGCAGTGGACCTACGGAGCAAGGCACAACCTGTGGGAATGGTGACTGTCCAGGTAAGATTATGATGATGTAATACCTAACCTCAATGGGTCCATTTACTAGAATAGCATGAGTACTGTGTGATATTATGCGGGGCTGATGGTATAGTGGCAGCGTCCCCTGAATTAATAATGTAGCAGCCCAGGCTAATGTTCTGGGGAATGTGGGAATGTCAAATTCTTGCAAGGCAGATGTTTCTTTCTCACTTCAAGAAAGCAGCTCACCACCACCACCTTCTCAAGGGGTAACTAGAGACAGGTAATAAATACTGGCCCAGCCAGTAATACCCATGTCCCACAAGTGAACTGTTTATAAAAAATCATTCACAGGATATGCGTGTCCCTGGATAAGTAAACATTTATTGCCCATCCCAAGTTGCCCTGAGAAGTTGGCGGTCAGTTGTCAAGTTGGTGGAATTTATAATTCAATTTTTTAAAAAACATCTGTGATATGAAGTTAATCTCTGCAATGGTAACCATGAAACAATAAACAAATCGTTTCATCTAATTTGCTAGTGTCCTTTGGGGAAGGAAGTCTGCCACCCTTCCCTGGCCTATACATGACTCCAGACACACACAATTGTGAGGTGACTCTTAACTGCTCAGCAAGTCAAGCAGTTGAAGGGCAGTTAAGGATGGACAACAGCTGCTGACCCATCCAGTGACACCCACATCCCATGAAAGAATAAAGAAAAATACTCAGTCTAAAGCCTGTACTGAGGATCAACATTACTTTAATTTGAAAACTGGCATGGGAGATGTGAGTGTGACAAGGCTTTCAACTGTTGCTTGGATCTTGTCTGTGAGTCTTGTTGCAATGTGGTTGTGTGTGTGAGTTGTGACGTTCTGTGGAAAGCACTATGTGTGGAAGAGGTTGATGGACAACATTTTGTGAGTTGGAAGTGTGGATCAGCTGGCAGATAGTTAGTTGGCAAGTGGACACTGATTGATTGAGACATTACTGTGGAGAATGCATCAGTTAGATGATGATTGACAATTAACTACCAAACAAATTCACTCTAATTTGTCAGGGCTCTGTTCTGCTGTCCCACTAGAGAGAGAGAGGAGACTGGTGGTGGTTTAACCTGAGGGTCACCATACCTCAGGCAAGTGGGGAAGGTTGAGAAGGAAAGCCCATCATGGTAACCTCAGCTGGTGTGGGAATTGAACCGACACTGTTGGTGTCTTTCTGCATTGCAAACCAACCACTCAAGCTAATTGACCCCCATCCTGCATCATGTTGGTGGTGACTTTTAGCTGGGATCACAGCTGGATGAACTGTGTTTGGATGCCCTTTCACCCCAGGAGGTTTACTATCGTCTGTACCTCAGTGAAGATCCACCAAACAACTGCTGCATTGGCTTCAGCTGTGAGGTGAGAGGCCTCAGGAGGGCCTATACAATGAATCCTTTATGTCCTGGCACTAAGGAGGGGAAGAGTAAATCTACAGTGCTTTGTACTCCAAATTGCTGTAAAATGATGCTGACACATGGATGAGGAAGGGATTATGTTTGGTACTGTGACAGAATCATAGAATCATACAGTATGGAAGAGACATTTTGGCCCATTGAGTCGAGACACCAAAACTACACTAGTCTGTCTTTCTAGCTTTTCTTGATGAACTTAGAATTCAAAAGCTTATTAAGTGAACACTTATTACATTAATTCATGCAGAAAGAATGGGTCCATTAAGTCTCTGGTTCGAGTCTGAGAGGTTACCTGACTTTAGTGTGTAATAGTGACTCAATCATTTCACATCTCTGTCTGTCACACTGTCAAAATTGTACACCAGGGGTTCTCAGGAGAAATGTGGGGCAAATGTGATGAAATCTTTTCTGGATTTTACTATTTACTTCTTTTCTCTTTTTGTTTGATTCCAGTCATTGGGATTTGGTCTTCGTGGACATCATGGACGCCCTGCCCTGTCACATGTGGCATGAGCCTAGTGAAACGCTCCCGAGTTTGCAAAGAGCTTTTTCCTGGGAACGCTGTGGCTGATTGCGTTGGTAGTAATCAAGAGGAAAGATCCTGTGGCTTTCCGGTGAGAATGCGGTTATTTTAATGTTCCATCTGTTCATTTGCAGAACAAATTCTACCAAATGTGCCCATCATGTTGTTGAGATGGGCATTAGAATGTATTTAGGTGATGCCAATGGTAACAGGCAGAGGAGAAAGCAGGCCTGCTACTGGTTTTCTGAAGAAGGGTCTAGGCCCGAAACATCAGCCTTCCTGCTCCTCTGATGCTGCTTGACCTGCTGTGTTCATCCAGCTCTACACCTTGTCATCTGCTACTGAGTGTCAGGGTTTTAATCTATTTTTGATCATTTTGGTGAGCTTTAAAATATTTTTTATCTTTCTAATTTCTACATAGTCTTTCTCTGTGTAATGCTTATTCCAGTTATGAAGGTGATAATTCACAATGGGATGTGGTTTTCAGCTGCTTTTCCATCACCTTTTGACATGAGAGCCTACCTCTGATTGCAGTCTGAGAACCATCAGCCAAATGACACAGTTCTTGACCGAGACTTGCACCACTTCCCAGCACAGGTTACCATTCAGAAACTGTAGTTTCAAATTCAATGCCTGTGAATGAATGAAGAGGTTAGTTATAGTGCCCCACCTTCCACTCCCTCCTCACTCTCACCTCCCTCCACCCTTCTCCCTATAACAATCCCTGTCCTCCCTTGTCCGACCCATTCTCACTTCCCTTTACCCTGTACCTCCACCTTACCTTTCTTCTCCCTCCTTCAACATGACCTCCCCCTTTTCCCCTCCATTCACTCACCTTCCCTACCCTCCACCCTTCCCACACCCTCTCCTCACCACCCCCACTCCCTGTCCCCCTCCACCCTCATAGACCCCACCCCTTCCCCTCGAACCACCTCAATCTCCTCCACCCCAACCTCCCCATTCTCCTCCCTCATCCACTGACCCCTCCTGTCCCCATCACCCCTCCCGCCCCTACTTTCCCTCACCAATCCCACCCAGACCTCTCCTCTCCCATCTCCACTCTCCCCTCCCCCACTTCCTCACTTGCCCCCACCTCTGCCTCATAATACTTGATGGACATTTCAATTCATGCACAGACATTAAAACAAATATTAACTTTTGATTGGCTAAAACATCAGCTTAGAAATTTTCATCAGCCAATTAAAAGACAGGATCTAGTGATTGATTGACCACAATTTGACTTCCCATTGGAGTCAATGTTGGAAGGGGCATCAAAAACAAGGTCCTGGAAGTTTCCCAATGCAATGAAATAATTGATATGTTAATTAATCTTTCATGACACACATCTGAACACTGGCCCACAGGTAGGTACACTATCACTACAAAAGCCCACAATGAGCAAGATAATAAGCTTACTAAAATGTACCACCTGGGTTCCCAGCCCATCATTATTTAATTGACTACTGCAGCATCTTTATTGGAAAATTGTTTTTCACTGGACTTTAATCAAGAGACTGTGCCTGTTAACAGATCTTCCAAAATTATCATTTGAGATTATTATTTTCAGATTATTTTGAGATTAATATGAGAAACCAGAGTTCCTTTACATGAACATTACAAACTTTTCATTAATAATTGAGAGTGATGAGCCTTCTCTATTGAGAGACACAGGATGAATTCCCTATTGTTGGGGAGCCTTTGGAAGTAAGGCATTGATGTTTCAGACAGCAATCCTTTCAAGAAAAATTAAATAACATTTATAAACAACAAAATCCATAAGAATGCTTTATTTATGATTTTACTGTAATAAAGGCCACTAGAACCAAAGGGTTACACAGAGTGTCTGCTAACTCTGAGAGTTTCTGCTCAGATTTGTAAGCATTGCAGCATCTACCTGTCCATTACTAAAGCCATCAATGCCAATGAGAATGTACCAGAGGTGGGAAAAGCTTCCTGCTGCTATCTAACCCTGTTTCCCTGGCTCTGAATGCACCTGGTGAAGCTAGAAGCCACGTGTCATTGTGTATAGCTGCCACTAGCTACCACTAGATGCAGTAGATAGTGACAAGGGGTTTCAGGTGAGAGGAGAGATCCAGAAAAATTAAAAGAACAGCAAATGCCAATATCTCCACACAGGGTCAAGTAGGAGTTGCATGAGACCCTGAAGGGGCCTGTGATGTGCACTGTGCTGAAGGCTTTGCCTCCAGAAGGGTATATTTACCTGATGTGACAATGTTTAAATTAGTTCCCACAAGATAAGTACTGGACGTGGATAACTGAAAGATTCAACAGATGTTTGTAGCGGCTCCTGATATACACAAAGATTACAGTCACTGACGCTTCAGTACCTGGGCTAGGATTGAAAAGCTCAATTGCAAACAGTAGCATATTTCTATCAGCAAGTCATGCTTCAGTTGGCCCCACTTAAACTGGAATCTGTGATCTTTATGCCCTCAGGTCATATTTTACAATACACTGATGATATCTTGAACAAGTCTCTTAAAGGTATACTGAGATCCTAACCATGGCACATAACTCAACAGCCCAGGTATCACAGAATGTAGACAGACAGGCAATGTACATTCTGGGTGTAGCTAATGGCAGTATATCATTCATGATGTTGTGTGCCCACCAGCTACATACAGTACAGGTGTCCATCCACTGTGTCCACCAACTCCAGCATGTCAACACTGAAGAGTGTAAACATGAAGGGTCTAGGCCTGAAACATCAGCCTTCCTGCCCCTCTGATGCTGCTTGGCCTGCTGTGTTCATCCAGCTCTACACCTTGTTGTCACTGATCTGAATGTTCTGATTACGCTTTGTGGATAGATAGGGCTCACAGTCTTTCTTTGCCATTATATGGAGATTAATGTTTGCTCATTTGTTTCTTTTAATTCAGGTTGATTACTGCAAATATCTGCCTCAACCTCCAGATTCTATCATGACAGGAAGGTGGATCTAACAGTGTGAGTCATGTTGAGGTGTTCTTCCCCCTGTATTTCACATACCTCAAGTACACAGCACTGTGCTGGCACCAGCACTCCTCCACTTTTTGTACATGTTTGTATTCTTGTTTATATGTTAAATGCTCTCAGTCTTAAACTGATATTGCACCTTGAAGCATACAGACGTCTGTATACACATTCTGATTCTCATGATCATTGAATAAAGCGGTGAAGAGTGGAAGCAGTGTCTTTCTGTGATAATTCAGAAATAGGGCTCAACCCTAGGGTAGGCATGAGCAAAAAGCACACTTCTGCATCTCTGAGTAGACTGGTTTTGTCTCATGCTCTGTAACATTGACATAAAAGCTAATATTACAGAAATGAAATATCAACCACTGGCAGCATCTTTATGATTTATACTCAAACATCGAAGCCACATTTTCTTGATAAAATCTATCTGTGCGTGTTCTGTTGGTCCATATTTCATTCTTTTGTTTTTGCATTTTAGTCCTTCCTACTTATTGCAGTGCTTTTTATTTTCTAGTCATTTTAAACATTGTAACCATTCTGTTCATCTTCCTCTCCCTGGCTCCCAACTTGCTTGTTTTGAGTCATTTTAAAGGGAGCTTTATCCATTGACTGAACATCAGCCTTGGCTGGGAAGATATGCTGGGAAGCATTGCTACAGATTCTTCTTGCTGCTGAATGAGAGGTAATCTCATTGGAACATATAAGATTCTTAGAAAATTAAACAGGGTGGATAAGTAAAGATGTTTTTCTGGGCTGGAGCATCTAGAACGTGGGAGCACAAGGTCAGGATAAAGGGTCTTCCATTTGGGAGTGAGATGCATAGAATTGTTTTTGTTCAGTTCTGAAGAAGGGTCACTGGACCAAAATGTTCTTGCCACAGATGCTGCCAGACCTGTTGTATTCTCCCAGCAATTTCTCTTTTTGTTTCTGATTCCCATCAGTTCTTTGTATTTTTCTTTTTATTAAGAGAGCTGTGAATCTTTATATTTTCACCCAATTCAAGGCAGAGATTGATAATTTGTTTTGGAAAAAATGGAAGTTGAAGGGACATGAGAACTGGGTGAAAAAGCAGGTTTGAGACTTAAAAGATCAGCCATGACACTGAAGGCAAAGATTAATAGATTTTTGAACAGTAAAGGAATTAAGGATTATGGTGAGTGGGCAAGTGGAGCTGAGTCCTTGAAAAGATCAGCCATGATCTTATTGAATGGCAAAGGAGGCTCGAAAGGCCAGATGGCTTACTCCTGCTCCTATTTCTTATGTTCTTATGAATGATGGAGCAGTCTGCAGCGGTAATATGGTCCTCTCCTGCTTCCATTTCTTATACCTTATGGCAGCTGGGAAAGAGATAAAAACATAAACATTGAAGATAATACCAGTCTTGAGTATCTCTGGAAATATCATTGAACTGAATATGTTCAGGGCTTTGTACAGGAAAAGCTGCAGCTCATTCTGTCTTTGCTACTGGATGGTAATTGCCTGAGGAGCTATACTATACTGAAGTGTAAAGTTGGGGGACAGAAAGTGTTTCCATTGGTGTTACAGCCTGTACTATTACACCTTTCATTCAACATCTCAGACAGCTAATTCCTCTTCTTTATCTTTTTCACCTCCCTCAGCCTATTCCATTGGTGATGGAAGGACTGATGAATATAATTTGCGTTGTGCTGTGTACTCAGAATAATCTTCTCATAAAATCCTTGCCTTACTGAGGACTCCTTGCTTCAATGTGCATTGATTACTGGGTGGACTTCAGTCTTGTACTGTAACCTATTCAGCACTATCCTCATCCTGCATAGATGGTGACTTTAGCTTCTTAGACCCAAATGTAATGGGGGCATGGGGATATGTATCAACATGATTTATAAATCCAGCAATACATTCTGAGTTAGATATGACTTCTTCAGAACTGGAAGAGACTGGAAAATGGTATTTTTAATGCTCTTGACAGAGGAGAAGGTGGACTGAGTGGAACAGGGTGTGAGGAATAACTCTGGTTCTCTCTCCACAGATACTGACAGATTTACTGAGTTTCTCAAGCACTTTGTTTTTATTTCAGATTTTCGCATCTGCAGTATGTTGCTTTTATTCACAGCAGCACTGTCTGTTTTCCTTAACAGGGTCAAAAGAAGGGAGCTGTTCCCCTTAATCGAATGGTCAAGGAAAAAGGGGTTTAAAGTAAAAGGCAGGAGGTTTAGAGGGGATTTGAGGACAATTTTTTTCAATCAAAGGTTGGTGGGGTCTGGAATGCACTGCCTGGGAGGGTAGTTGAGGTGAGTTAAATCATAACCTTGAAAAAGTACCTGGATGAGCAGTTGAAACATCATAACATTCAAGGCTATGGTTCTAATGTGGGAATGTGAGACTAGTGAAGACAGTAGTGTATTTTCAATGGTACAGATTCAATGGGCTGAAGGGCCTTTTCTGTACTGTATGATTCTATGAACTAAATATAATTGAATTAGTCTCTGCAATTGGTTCAAACACTCTTTGTGCACATTAATACAAGGAATGCACCTCTTGCTGTTGAATTCATTCATCAAGAAGCACATTGAGTTGTGGAGGCAATGGCCTAGTGGTATTATCACTGGACTGTTAATCTCGAAACGCGGGTAATATTATTGGGGACCTAGGTTTGAATCCTGCCATGGCAGGTCGTGGACTTTGAATTCAGTAAAATATCTGGAATTAAGAATCTAATGATGACCATTGTTGATTGTTGGGGGGAAACCCACCTGGTTCACTAATGTCCTTAAAGGAAGGAAACTGCCATCCTTACCTGGTCTGGCCTACATGTGACTCCAGCTCCACAGCAATGTGGTTGACTCTGAACTGCCCTCTGGGCAATTAGAGATGGGCAATAATTGCTCCCTAGCTAGCAACGCCCTCATCCCGTTAATGAATAAAGGGAAAAAAAATTTCTTACCTTGCTGTCTCAGCTCCCCTTTCCTGATTATAGTACTTTATAGAATACATAGGAAGTATAAAACAAGAGGAATGGCTTGTGTGTCGCCCTGACTTGGGCACAGGTTAATTTTGATCTAGTATTATGCAAACAGAAAGATTAATAAATAATCTTGTTTTGGTAATAGTAACCATAGTATGACGGAATTTTTCATTAACTTAGAAAAAAAATCTAGTTCAATCCAAAACTATGGTCTTAAATCTAAACAAGGGCAATTACGAAGATATGAGGCGAAAGTGGCTGTGATGGATTGAAAAATGCATTACAACATTTAAATGTAGATTGGTAGTGACTACTATTTAAAGAATTAATACTGGATTTTCCAAAATAATGCATTATTTTAAGGAAAACTATCCAAGAGGTAAAGCAAGAGAGTCATGGCTAACAAGGGAAATGAAAGATAGTATTGGATCAAAGGACAAGACTTATAGAGATGTCAAAAATAACTTTTAAGCCTCATGATTGGGAGAATTTTAAAATTCAGCAAAGGGTGACCAAGAAATTGATAAAGAACGAGAGAATAGAATATAAGAATAGAAAGAGAAACACAGATTGTAATTGCTTCAATGAGTATGTATAAAGAAAAAAAATTGGCAAAGACAAATGTGGGCCTGTTATAAGCACAAATAGGAGAATTTATTATAGAAAATAGAGAATTGGCAGAGAAAGTAAATGAGTACTTTGTGTCTGTTTTCACAAAAAGACTTTCGGTGCTTGAAAAGATTAAGATCCAGGTTCTAATGGGAATGTGGAACTTAAAAAATTTAGTATTAATTAAAAAATACTGTTGGGGAAATTTAATGGGCCTGAAAATTGACAAATTCATCCTAGAGCATTGAAATTGATGGTACAGAGATCGTGGATATAACAATGATCATCTTTCAAAATTCTACCAATTCTGTATGGAACACTGGCGATACCACATCTGGAGTACTGTGTGCAGCTCTGGTTCCCTTACCTAAGGAAAGATTTACTTGAGAAGGTTCACCAGACTGAATACTGGGATGATGGTACTTGCCTATGAATAGAGATTGAGAAGAGTAGGCCTATATTCTTTGGAGGCCACATCTCAACCTCCTATGCTCCCGTGAAAAATGGCCCAGCTTTAGGCCTCTCCTTACAACTCAAACCCTCCAGTCTGGTAACATCCTTGTAAATCACTTCTTCACACTCTCCAATTTAATAATATCCTTCCCATAGCAGGGTGACTAGAACTTACAATACTCCAAAAGTAGTCTCACCAATGTCCTGTACAACCGCCACATGACATCCCAACTCCTATACTTAATGGTCTGAGCAATGAAGGGAAGCGAACCAAATACCTTCTTCAACACCCTGTCTACCAGTGATACAACTTCCAAAGAATTATGTACCTCACCTCTAGGTCTTCCTGTTCTACAACACTACACAAGATCCTACCATTAACTATGTAAGTCCTACCCTTGTTCACCTTTCTTAAATGCAACACCTCGCATTTATGCAAATTAAACTCCATCTGCCAGTCCTTAACCATTGGCCCAATTGATCAAGATTCCTTTGTAATCTTAATGAGTTTCTAGTTACAAATGACATCAAGCGATATAGGGACAACGTGGGAATGTGGTGCTGAGATAAATGATTAGCTATGATCTAGAATGGCAGCAGCTCAAGGGATTGAATGGCCTACTTCTGCTCCTATTCCTATACGTTGTATCAAACTTGGAAGTGCTCAAAATTATAACTTCAGAGGAAAAACAAAATTCTTTGCTATGGTATTTTCAAATGTTAACAATAAAGAGATAAAAAATTAACTAAAAATATTATTTGCCAGAGCCATGATTCCAACATGCAAAATACTGCAGAGATTGCATCAGATTAGAGACCATTTGAAGATAACACATGATTGTCTCAAAATGGAGAAAAAAATCATAACTTGCTAGATAATTGTCAGGTTATAGAGCAAATATATAAAACTGTCCAACACTGTTAAATTAAATGAACTTTATCATTCTCAAAGCACAGGTTATTGCATCTTCAAATTAGGTGATTTGCTGATTCATTTCAAGACGTCAAGGCTACCAGAGTAAAAGATTGATAAACAAGGGATGATGGAGGACAGAAATCTCATCATGTCACAGTAATCACATTTCATTATTTACTATTTATACACATTTATCAAGTGCTTCCTTGACATGTCAAAGGATTCAGATGAAAGGCTCTAGGCATTTGGCATCATGCGTATTCTATGTTCATGGACATGTAGCTCCTTCCTGTACAATATAATGCTGGGACCAGTTTCCAGACTGCGCCCTTTACATGGTATATGCGACCCAGTAAATGACATTGACGGCCGCAAAAGCAGCTGGAAAGACAGCTCTTGCATAAATATCAATGGTGTCGGAATCAATAGGTTTGAATACGGACTTCAGAGTAAGTTTATTGCTGGACTTTGAGTTGTGTTTATTTGCCCTTGTCTTTCCATTTTTAATTTCGTCTCCATGAAGAATCCTATGAGCCCGGTGCAGTCTGTTGGACATGAGTAATTCCTGGTTCACCCCAGCCGCTGACAAGGAGAACAGAACTATTGCATCCTTTCCGTTTCTCTTAACTGCCTAGAATAAAGAGAGAGTCAGGAGGTACAAACACTACAAGCTGGAATTGGGCCAATACACTAAACGAATAACTTTAACAAACATATTGGCAATCTCTGTTACAGGAAGGATATTATTGAGCTGGAGAGGGTTCAGAAAAGATTTACCAGGATGTTGCTGGGACTGGAGGGTTTGAGTTATAAGGAAAGGCTGGATACATTGGGATTTTTCTCACTGGAGCATAGCAGGTTGAGGGGTGACCTTATAGAGGTTTCTAAAATCATGAGGGGTGTACATAAGGTGAAAGCCAGGTGTCTTTTCCCTAGGGTATGGAATTTCAAGACCGAGGGCATACTTTTAAAGTGAGAGGAGAAAGATTTAAAAAAGACATGAGGAACAACTTTTTTACACAGAGTGTGGTTCGTGTGTGGAATGAATTTCCAGAGGAAGTGGTGGATACAGGTACAGTAACAACATTTAAAAGTCATTTGGATATGTACATAAATAAGAAATGTTTGGAGGGATATGGGCCAAGCACAGGCAGGTGGGACAAGTTTAGTTTGGAATTATGGTCGACACTGACTGGTTGGACTGAAGGGTCTATTTCCTTGCTGTATGACTCTATGACTCTATAAATGGTCAAACTTCCCTAGTGACGCAGGATCTTGTTCACTGCCTTGTGCAACAAGAAGTGTATTTCCTGTTGTTTTTAAGTTTGTCTTGTGCTGCGAGAGGATTGTAACAAGGTCCTTCAGCAACCCCAGTATAAACAGGGAAAAGTTAGCAAGGGTTTCTACTCGGGAACATTCTGCCACATCCTCCCAATAAGTGTTTTGTGGCTGAGAATATCAGGTGACAATGTGGCTAGGTCTGGTTGTGATACCTCCCAGACTCACAAGGGCCAGTAAATTGAGAAAAGCGATGGGAGCAGAGATAGTGTGAGGTCAGGTCTTCAGGGAAAAAGAAATCATATCGTTTGTCTGACTCAAGGTTTGATTTCAAACCCCAACCAATTAAAATTGATCCACACCCATGTATATCCATCATAATCTCAGCCTAAAATGGATATTTCCTCTTTAAACTAATTCAGTGCTGCGTTACGCTACTCACCTCCACACATGATTTATTGGCCTTAACTTTTGCACGCTGCTTTCTCAAGTAGTCTGCATTGAAATGTGCAAAGGCGTATTCAACAAGAGCGGCGAAAACAAAGACGTAGCAGATCCAGAAGTATACATCCAGTGCTTTAATGGCTGATGCTCTGGGGAGAGATTTTCTTGCACTGATCATCAATGTTGTCATGGTCAACACTGTTGTAATACCTAGAATAAATATGTTAAAATAAGTCAATCCTTTGAAGGTATGTGTTCCTGATTCATGTTTCTTGAAATTACTAGAGTTCAATCAATGATTTTTCATTTTGGTGGTGACAGTTTCTCAATGTTCGTGCATGTGGGTGCCAGATTCACCCTGTACAATCACATTTTTTTTCACAAATTCAAGCCATCATTATCTCCCTGTCAGTCATAGGAAAAAATATCTGTAAACTTTATTCCCCTTCATCCAAAAGGTAGACTGAGCAGGTCATCACAGTATCCTTGCTATAATCTCTGTTCAATTGTAACTTAGATGGTAAGTAACATTCCTGCCTCAGAACTTTGCCAAACAGGTGAGAGACAGGAATGTCAGGCTGTCAGTCCCTCTGCAGGATTTGTAGCTCGATCCAGTGATTTGAGCGTACTCTATGTCAAATCCCTGATACTTATTTACACCACTTTGTGCAAGGAATGCTTGAGCATATCCCTATGCATAAGATACATAGAAAATTTATTTTTCATATGGAAATGCCCTATCCTTCTGGCTTCCTTGGAATGATATTTCCATGTTCCAGGCAATTCAGGAGCCACCATTTGGATATAATCTTTTAATTATTCTGCTTTTCAGTTTGCCTTAACACTCCATTCAGGAAGACATTCCACCTCTTTGTTTAAATTGGTTTTAATTGTCAACTCCCCCTCCCATTCCTCAGATGACATGTCCATCCTGGGCCTCCTGCAATGCCACAGTGATGCCACCCGAAGGCTGCAGGAACAGCAAATCATATTCAGCCTGGGAACCCTGCAGCCCAATGGCATCAATGTGGATTTCACAAGCTTCAAAATCTCCCCTCCCCCAACCGCATCCCAAAACCAGCCCAGCTCATCTCCACCTCCCTAACCTGTTTTTCCTCTCACCTATCCCCTCCTCCCACCTCAAGTCACACCCCCATCTCCTATCTACTAACATCATCCCGCCCCCTTGACCTGTCCGTCCTCCCTGGACTGACCTATCTCCTCCCTAACCCCCTACCTACACTCACCTTTACTGGCTCCATCCCCGCCTCTTCGACTTCTCTGCCTCCTCTCCACCTATCCTCTCCTCTATCCATCCTCTATCCGCCTCCCCCTCTCTCCCTATTTATTTCAGAACCCTCTTCCCCTCCCCCATTTCTGATGAAGGGTTTAGGCCCGAAATGTCAAGTTTTCCTGCTGCTATGATGCTGCTTGACCTGCTGTGTTCATCCAGCCCCATGCTTGTTATCTCTAATTTGATGATGCCTTGGACCTGCAGACAGTACTCCTTTCAAGGTGAATAAATTCAAATGATGATTCAACTGAAGATCAGATGTAATCTTCTTGTGAACTGGGAGCAAGCTCAAGGGGTCATACAACCTGTTCCTGTTCCTGTTTCATATTTCTTAAGCGAACAAATTTTGCATTACCATCTCAGTTATAAAGAATGTTAGTTTTTTTATAAAGAATGTTAGTGCAATCTATGAATTTTGAGACTATTGGGCTGCTTCTATGGTGGAGCACTCGCAACAAGAAACAGCCCTTACAGGGAGCACAGGCAAAGATGAAGAAAGAACACACTTTTAAGCAGCATCTTCCAGACGCCCAGGGCCTCTTAAAGCACTTTGCTTTTTAAGTGTAATCACTATGACAACCAAAGGTGACATGGAAGTCAAATAGCACACAATGGGCTCCCTTAAAAATGAAATGAATGGCAAGATAATGTCAATAAACATGGAGTTGGACAAACACAGCGGGTCAGACAGCATCAGTGGGGCAGGAAATTCAATGTTTCAGGCCAAAACTCTTTGTCAGGATAGGTGGGGGGGGGGGGGTTAGGGAGAGGGGATTCAGACTGGAGAAAGGTAGGTGGGATGATAATGATAGGTGGATGGAGGTAAGGGGTTATAGTGATTGGTCAGTGGAAAGGGTGGAGCTGATAGATGAGTAGGAAGATGGACAGATTAGGTCAGGTCAGGGAGACGGGACATGGGATAAGGCTAGGGCTGGGGCTGGAGGGATTTTGAAGCTGGTGAAGTCAATATTCAGGCTCTTGGGCTGTAAGCTCCTAAGGTGAAATATCCAGTTAAGGTTTGGCCTCACTCTGACAGTGGAGGATGCCAAGATGGACATATCGCCAGGGGAGTGGGAGTGGGAATTAAAATGGATGGCAACCGGAAGGTTGGGTTGGTTGGTGTGTGCAAAGCTTACATGCTCTGCGAATCAGTCCACTAGTCTGTGTTTGGTCTCCCTGATATAGAGGTCACCACATTGGAAGCAATGGATACAATAAATCAAGTCGGATGAGGTGCAGGTGAATCTCTGCCAGATCTGGAAGGATTGTTTGGGCCTCGGATGAAGGTGAACGGGGAGGTGTGGGGGCAGGTGTTGCACATCTTGTGGTTGCAAGGAAAGGTAACGGATGTGGTGGAGAGGTTAGTGGGGAGTGTAGAGCTGACGAGGGAGTCGCAAAGTGAACGGTCCCTGTGAAAAATTTTGTTATTGTGTTATTTTGTTTGTCATGTACTAGGGAAACTCACTGCTCTGTTTCACAAAGGATCATTGAACTTTTAATGTTGCCTAGAAAGGGAAGATTCAGGTTTGGTTTACCAGCTTGTAAATAAGGCACCTCCAAAAGTGCTGCAATATCTCAGTACTGTACTATCGTACTAGAAAAGGACTTCCTATTATTATTATAAAATTATCACTGGCTTTTAAAAGACTCAGCTGGATAGACTCATGGATAGAAACAGTGTGCAGGGATATGGGGAAAAGGCAGGAGATTGGCATGAAGTGATAGAACCAGTGTGGGCACGAAAGTTTGAATGGCCTCCTTCTGTGCCATAACAATCTCTGATTCTGTGACATGTACAAACATGATTCAAGCAACAAAGAAATTAATAGAACAGAATAAGATTGAAAGTGAACTATTGACTGTTTAGGAAGCCAAGGTTGAGCTGATGAGTATATTCACCTAAAGAAACACGTGCAGGGACTGCTGACTGACTGATCCAGAACGATACCCAGGACATTGCCACCAACAAGATAGAAGGCATGTACGACTGAATGATATAAACCCCTCTGTTCCTCCGTAACTGGAAATGAAGACTTAACCTTGGAAACTGACCTGCTGGAGGAACAATAAAAATTAATCTTAGAAAAGTAAAGAAAGACTTACTGTCCACAGTCTGTGTAAAAATTGTTATAGAAACAGGAACAACACAGCCACTTGGTGTCCACTTTCTTGTCTCCTTTTGGGAAGATGCTGGCTCTTTCTCCAGAACAGCTCCATCAGCACTGAGCAACTTCAAGTGCCACAACTGACTGACTTTGGTTTGAGCTTAAATGTCATAAATGTGATGAAAGTTTATTTTTAGTTTTAATTTATATGTTCATATATGTGATTTATTTTATTTTCCAGAATCATGACTTAAAACCAGTATTTCTCAGACAGTAGGTGACTGCAAGGTCTCCTGCAGTGTTGATGGAAATTTGTTTATATGGTGGGTTTTATGACAGGACAGTGAAAACATTAAGCCATCAGCTATAATAAAATCTAGTATAAACAAGTCTTTTTCCAAATTTAGTTCAAAAGCTTTAGGGTTCAATTCAAAAGAGACTTGACTGAGATATAAAGCAAGTATTATCTCTCCTAGAAAAGGAGGAAGTTTAGAATAGTTAAGGGAATAACTTATCTTAAAGAGTTCATGTTTTGAAACTTCCAGAACAGGAATGGTTGGTTAGAAAATGGCATTGGTTGTTCAAAGCTGAGAAAGAATGAAATCTCAGTTGTGTATACATGCATAGAAAAGACCTCACTACTCACAGGACAGGAATGAGAAGAAGCAGTTAAATTAAACTGACAGATTTAATAGGGAAGAATAATTTCTAAGATTCTATTTAATTGTAAAGTGATGATGTGCTAAGTGGATGGGACTTTATCTTGCCATGTGTTTTGAATCTTTCAAATTAAGTATTTGGATAGCTTGTTTTTTAAAAATTTCTTTTGTGTGATAATCTTCTGTTTTATTGTTAAAACTAGTATACATATGTTTGAGGTTATATCTCAGCAGAAGATTGCCATAAACAAACCAAAAAAAAAATTCCAAGCTAGATTGAATCACTGTGGGGTTTGACTTGTCCGTAGTGACATCAGTTGGGAGCACACTATGCGTGTCACTGAAATATTCACCTGGGCAGAAAGAGCAGAGGAATTAAATCCAAAGTGAATTTTTGCACAGGCACATTCCAACACTGGGTGATAAAAAAGTGATTCAGAATAGCAATTAATCCCCTCTGAAGCTCATGGACACTGTGGGATTACCACAGCTAAAACTGGTAACAATTTGTAGCAGAAATGTGTGATTCAATGCCAAATAATACTTAAACACATTGTAGATTTGACAATCAAGTTTTGTTTAGAAAGATTACATAGACCAGAACATTCTTTTAATGTTATTAATAGTAAAAAGAAAAGTAAAATGTTTAATTCATTCATGGGATGTGGGCATTGCTTGAAAATATTGGCCAGCTGTGTCCAACTGAACGGCTTACCCCAGGGCCAATTCAGAGCGAAGTTAAGTGACAACCACATTGTGTGGGTGCAGAGTTGCATGTACGTAAGGACATCAGATTTCCTTCTCTAAAAGCCATTTAGTTAATTTTGTGTTGCTGCCAGTATTATTAAAGAGCTATTCACATCAATTTGTTCTCCATCCCATTTAAAACTGTTTCATTTCAATTGCTTATGTCTTTTTTAAAAACTGTAATGGATTATATGTTGAGCACTGGTTCTGAAACAGAATCTAAAGAGACTTTTAAAAGCCGTCCATAGCATGCAGTGACTCGGTTGTTAAAAGCAACACTGTGTGTGAAACAAAGTTATACTTCTTAAAAAGGCTGTAGCCTTGGTTCTCACAAAGCAATGAATCAATTAAGCTTTATAAGCATATCGATGTTAGAAAGCTGTGGAATCTTCCTGCTGTGGTCACTGCTTATTGACCCTGTGGGGAAGTGTATGCACATTGGAATGCTGATTGTAGACGGGATCCGATTTGGCTGGGAGGCTCCAGCTGGTCCAGTAATCTGCTGTGCACAGGTGTCAGGTGAGGTGTGTGGGCCAGCCAAATTGATAAGAGTTTTCTGCCCCAATATCTTAGTGGTGGTGATCAGGAAGTGGGCAGATGGGCAGCTGCACAATGAAACAGGCATGATAAGGAATAAAATAAGAAGAAATTGTAAAAATAACTTTAACTGTTTGACCTGATTAATAACACAAATACCATTTTCTTGTTTGTTCAATTAAATCCTTCTGTATGAGTCAGCTCCTTAACGGATTAGAAAGTTTGGACAACCTGGATCACCTACATATTTGGCAAAATTCTAACATAAGATTAAAGATAAAGCTTGTTTTTGTTTTTGTACCTTCAGTCTAACTGTTCCTATTTTAACTCTATACTTATTCTGGTTGGGCTCTCTGTGTTTTATGAGACCGAAATTAATGTTACAATGATGCTGGCCTTTTGCCTTTTGTTTTAACCGAGAAAATATTCAAACAACATCCTCCACAGCATTCTGTATGGTGATTCCACGTGTTGTACACTTGCTGGTTAGTTAGATGTTTTACACATTTGTTTTACCTCAGAGCATTGCAGAGAAGACACTAGTTCCTCTGTGTGTGGCAGATATCACTTACTGTGTTTCAAAATATCTCTGCAGTCACAAAATATCTTCATTTCATGTTGACAGCTCAGCTTCCTCCTGGAGCTTCTCTGTTTACTCAGGCTCTGTGTTCACACCCAGGCTTTATCAATCAAGCATAGTTAGTGTAGGTGGGTCCCACCTTCTCAGCCTCACCTCTTGCTCAATGCCTGGTGACCCTCAGATTAAATCACCACCAGGCATCTCTCCCTCATGAGAGAGCAGCCCTATAGTTTGGTAGGGTTATGGCAACATTTTAGTATACATCGGTTACCAGCCTCATAATCAAATGCAGAACAATGAATACTTGAATATTACACTGATTCTCCATTTGGCAACATTTTACATTTTAAGCTGAAGTTAAAAGCAACATCTGTGTCCCAAGGGAGTTCAGGAAAACTTGAAATGCTTTAGCTGCCCACAGAGATTGTAAATGTTTGGAAGCCAGATTTGATTTTACTGTTTACACATGTGATATGGCAATCTTGGGTAAAACCAAAATGGATTCTTTGCTTCCACATCCCTAACAGTTGAGTGAACAATGGTTTTATTGTAATAAAGGCTAAAAGACCACGGAACAGCCTCTCCTGAAAAGCTATTTGGAAGCTGTGGTAATCTGTGTAGGGAATTAAAAACTGTGTTATTGAATTGATGCTATAAAGTGTAACTACAGATTCACTAATGTCCTTCACCTGGCAAATTTGGAAACATCTTTATTGGAAAACTAGGTAAAGAACCAAAATTAATTGAACTCCTCACTAATCATTTTCTCAATTTGTAACCCTTTGGGCACTATAAAGGAATGTCCAAGTTGGTACCAACCATGTTCTGACTTTGTTGTGAACTTTTTTATTCATTTTCGTGGGATGTGGGCATTGCTGACTGACTAGCATTTATCCTCCTTCCTTAGTTGCCCTTGAGCAGGTGGTGGTGAGCTGCCTTCTTGAACCACTGCAGTCCACTAGCTGTAGGTTGATCCACAATGCCTTTAGGGAGGAAATTCCAAGATTTTGACCCAGCAACAGTGAAGGAATGGCAATATATTTCCAAATCAGGATGGTAAGTGGCTTGGAGGGGAACTTGAAGGTGATGGTGTTCCCATGTATCTGCTGCCCTTGCCCTTCTAGGTGGAAGTTGTCGTGGGTTTGGAAGATGTTTTCTGAGGATCTTCAGTGAATTTCTGCAGTGCATTTTATAGATAGCTACTGCAGTGTGTACCAAATGTCAGCAAGGGAAGGAGTGCATGTACGTGAATATAGTACCAATAAAGTGGGCTGCTTTGTCCTGGATGGTGTCAAGCTTCCTGAGTGTTGTTGGGGCTGCACCCATCCAGGCAAGTGGGGAGTATTCCATCACACTCCTGACTTGGGCCTTGTAGACGGTGGACAGCGTTTGTGGAGTCAGGAGGTGAGTTACTTGCCGCAGTATTCCTGGTCTCTGACCTGCTCTTGTAGCCACTGTGTTTATGTGGTGAGTCTAGTTGAGTTTCTGGTGAATGATAGGGGGGGATTCAATGATGGTAACACCATTGAATGTCAAAGTGAGGGGGAGGGGTGGTTAGATTGTCTCTTATTTGAGATGGTCTTTGCCTGGCGCTTGTGTGGCATGAATGTTACTTGCCACTTGTGAGCCCAACCCACGACATTGTCCGGATCTTGTTGCCTTTGAAGATGGACTGCTTCAATATCTGAGGAGTCATGAATAGTGCTGAACATTATGCAATCATCAGCGAACATTCCCGCTTCTGACCTTATGATGGTGCAAAGGTCATTGATGAAGCAGTTAAAGATGATTGTTTCATGAATTAAAAGTGACTTGCCACATCTATTAGCAAACATGTTATTGCTTCCAACATCAAACAAATGGGGGGGGGGGGGGCCACGGGCAGATAGAAGGGGCGTTGAAGTATAAAAGTAGAGAAGTCTTACTGCAACTGTACAAAGTGCTGGGGACACCACATCTGGACGACTGTGGGCAGTTTTGCTCTCCTTATTTAAGGAAAGATATCATTTCACAGGAGGCAGTTCATAGAAGGTTCACTGGGATGATCCCTGGTGTGGACGGATTGTCTTACAAGCAAAGGTTGAACAGGTTGTGACTCTACTCACTGGAGTTTAGAAGTGTTCTCATTGAAGCACATAGGATTGTTAAGGGGCTTGATGGAGTAAATGCTAAGAGGATGTTTCCCTCATGGGAGAGTCTAGGACCAGAGGCAGCAGACTGACATGATGATGAATTTTTTCTTGCAGAGGTTTGAGAGTCTTTGGAAGTCCTTGCCACAGAGAACTGGGGGGTGGTGGGGGCAGGGTCCTTGTGTATATTTAAAGCTAAGATAGATTCTGATAAGAACTGGAATCAAGGGTTGGGGGAAATGTAGGAAAGTTATCGTGAGGAGTGTTGGATCAGCCATGATCCTATTGAATGGTAGAGCAGGTTTGTGGGGTGGAATAGCCTACTCCTGTTCCTATTTCTTATGGCTGAGTGGACATACGGGTTGTATTTTAACTTAACTCTAACAGGCAGTAACACTTAAAGTAATATCAGTAACCTTACTGTCCCAACAGTCTTGATGACACAGTAGGTCCCAATTTATACAGGACATGCCACAGTGTGTCCAAAATACCTGCCTGTTTTAGGTGGTTGATTCAATTCAGTAAATATGGTCTTTTGGTTTTACAGAATTTATGTATTGCTGAGAAAAGAAAGCTTTTCATCTTGCATTCATCAGGACTATTCACAAGAATTTACCAGGAATAACATCATTTATATTGCATAAGAAAAGAGTGATGATTGGTTGGCAAGTAGACGCTGATTAATAAAGGTGTTGCTATGGAAAATGCATTCATTATTGCTGATTGACAGTTAACAGCCAAGCTATGTTTTAATTTTAAACTAGGTAGGTTGACTGGTCAGGGCAATACCCTGAGAAATGAACCAAAATGACTGTCACCTATTTTGTAGCGTTGTATCCGGTGTAGTACTTTTTTTTCAAATCATGTTTTTTATCTGTCTGCAAAATCTGGCTGTTAACTGTCAATCAGCATTAGTGGGTGCATTCTTCACAGCAATGCCCTTACAAATCAGAGATCACTTGCCAACCAATCAGCACGCTGAATCTGATCCTAGAAACCTATTTTAAGTTGGAATGGTAGTATGCGTGAGCAGAGCACATTCCCAAAGGCAAAAGAGACTACAGTAAAGCAATGTTGGGAATTATAAATATAGGGTCAGAGGAGTATCCAAGTGACCATATTGAGAAATGCTTGCGTTTAGGCATCAAGTTTATCTATGGGCCTGGGATAACAAGCTGGAACAGTAGCTTGTTTCCATGCAGAAAGGTTTCCTTCCACCTAGCTAGCTGAACTTCCTTTTGTTGACAAGGTTAAACACTTCCTCCCTCTTGCAGTTTCCTATGCCCCATGCCCCTCATAGCTTGCCTCTCCTCCTTACCCTCTGCGCCTTCGTTCTATATCAGTCTTATTTGCAGCCCCTTACCTGTCCATTCATTCCCTGTCTCCCTTGCAGCCTCTTGCTTCACCTGCAGATTTTTACCTCCCCTCACCACACTTGGAAGCTCTTCTTTCCTGGCAGATGGTTTCCTAGCCTTGGCTCTCAGCGAAAGGAAACCACCCCAAGCTTGGATCCCTGGTAAACAAACCACAGGTTTGGCTCCTGGCAAATGGTTCTCTCAAAGGTTTGCTCACTTCCTTTCTTTTCTTAGTTATCCTGCTTACTGCTCCTCCAATCAGAGACTGTTTCTCTCCTGTATTTACTGCTGGTAGGTTCAGTAGTGAGCCAAACAACAACAAATGTGAGACATAACTAGCCAATGACTGAATAAGCAGTTCCTCAGGAATTTTCTCCATTCTACTTGTGGGGGTACCTGGATTCTGCTACCACCCAAGATACAAGGACAGCAGCGATTCAAGTAGGCAGCTCACCACTACCTTCTCAAGGACAACTAGAAATGGACAATAAATATTGGCCCGGTCAACGACACCCATGAATTAATAAAAATAACATGTTCATTGTTGTTCTTCACTAAGTAGTTAATCATCACTCCCGTCAAAATTGCTGTTTACCTGATTTGAAGTTTGTCATTTCTGTGACAAAGTAATAGTTGGTTATTGTAAATTGAGCCAACTGAATTTGGTCCAGTCCATGGATCTGATCCTGATTGTCTGACCAATTATAGACAATGTCATCCGCTGAATAGCCATCTGAAAGAAAGAATTACATCTGTCAAAATAAAACAGCTGGTAGCAATGGCATGAACAAGTCTTTGATTTGCTTGTGTGAATCTGAATACGCTGTTTAGCTGCGCAAGACAGATTTAGAGTTGTTGGTTGGTTTGCCGAGTTGACTGGTTTTCATACAAACGTTTTGTTTCCCTTCCAGGTGACATTGTGAGTGCTGTGCTTTTAAATATCACATTTGTCCTGCTCATTGTGGGTATGGGGTCTTTCGTCTTTGAGAGTAACTGGCAAAGTGTGGCTGTTGGTTTGTGATATATAAAACGCCATGCAGTAACTGCAAGAAACACTACATAGGACAGACGGGCAGGAAACCCACCACCAGGATACATGAACACCAACTCCCAGCAAAATGGCACAACCAACTCTCCCTCTTTTCAATACACTCTGGCACAGAAGGACATCAATTTAACTGGAACAAAGTTACAGTAATAGGACAAACAAGACAAAGACAAGCACAAGAACTCCTGGAGGCCTGGCTTTCAACCACCAATGCACTTAACAAACATATTGAAATAGACCCCATCAACATACCATTATGGTAGAAAACTAGAAACAAGACTGTACACCATGACAGACCGGACCACATAAATTCAGAGCAGGACAGAATAACAGCGATTCAATGGAGACTACACAGCACTGACAATATCACCTGACAATACACTGACAATAGAAGGGAGATGCAACGTTTGCAAGAAAACTAGTCAGCTTGGCGAACCATCCAGTAACTCCAACCACAACCCGAGCTACAGATCTTCGTTGAAACATTAAGCAAGACAGATTTGGCCAACAGAAAGTGTGTATCATTTCAACTCTCCACTGTCACCCTCTTCATCACATCTTCTGTTCACAAACCATCATTAACAACCAGCTCGCTATAGAAACAGGAGAAGGCCATTCAACCCCTCCAGCCTGCCTTGCCATTCAATATGATCATGGATGACTGAACACTTCAGAGCCTTTTATCAATCCCATCCTCATAAACGTGTCCATCATTGGTAATTAGAAATCTATCAATCTCAAAACAATCAAAGCCTGAGCTTCCACAACCCTCTGCGGTACAGATTTCCAAAGGTTCACAACCCTCTCAGTTCTGAGTGGTATCCCCCTTATTTTTACATTGTGCCCCAAGGTTCTAGACTTCCCCTATCAAGGGAAGCATTTTAATTGTATTGTTTGTCCCTTTGGGTATTTTGTAGGTTTAAATGAAATCACCTCTCATTCTTCAAAACTCTAGCAAATAGAGGTCCAGTTTGCACAATCTCTCTTCACAGGACAGTCCCGCCATCCTGGGAATTATGCTGGTGCGTCTTCTTTGCACTCCATCTATAGCAATAATATCTTGCCGAGATAAGGAGACACTCCTGTCAACTGACATCAGGAGTAACTTTAAATAGACTCTGTTTATCTCACTTCTCCTTAGAATGGAAAGGGCAGCAGAAAACAATATTCTTGAGCTGTCCTTTGTTTACAGGTTGCTCAGCCACTTCTGACACAGCAATGAAGATATTGAAATATAATGGAGCTGGGCCAACAGTTAAACAACAGATGTATGTGAGGTATTTGCGTTACAATTCTAAAATAATTCAATGCTTTTAAACTACAAATCCAATAAAACTAATTGCTAACCAACTGTCTGAAATGATTTTTTCTGTAGGATAGATTCTGTCTCAGCTGTCCTAAGGATAAAATCTCAGCCCTTGTGTATTATTCTTCTGTGTGTTCATCAAAAGCATGATAATGCAAAGAGGTAGCTTCTCCTGCATTCATACCTTCCAGTGCGCCACTTAATAAGGCTTCAAGATAAGACCATAAGATGCAGGAGCAGAATTAAGCTATTCACCCTATCTAGTCTGCACTGTCATTTTATCATGGCTGATATGTTTCTCAACCCCATTCTCCTGCCTTCTCCCCATAACCCTTGACCCCTTTACTAATCAAGAACTATCTACCTCTGTTTTAATTATAATCAATGATTTGACTTCCATAGCCAGCTGCAGAAATGAGTTCCTCTGGCTGAAGAATTTCCTTCTCCTCTCAGTTCCAAAGGGTCCTCGCTTCACTCTGAGGCTGTGCCATTAGGTTCTGGTCTGTCCCGCTAGTGGAAACATCTCCTCCAAGTCCACCCTATCCAGGCCTCTGTAAGTTTCAATGAGATTCCCCCCAACTCCTATCCTTCCAAACGCTATTGAGTACAGACCCAGAGTCCTCTAATACTCTTCATATCACAACTCCAGGATCTGGGCCCCTGAAACACCAGAGTCACCAGAACATTCGGAGTCATAGACTGTTACAGCATGGATACAGACTATTCAGTCCAATTTGTCCACGTTGACCAGTTGTCTTAAACTGATCGAATCCCATTTGCCAGCGTTCGGCCCATATCCCTCTAAACCCTTCCTGTACATATACCCATCCAGTTGCCTCTTAAATGTTGTAATTGTACCAGCCTCCACCACTTCCTCTGGCAGCTTGTCCATACACACACCACCCTCTGCATGTGAACATTGTCTCTTAGGTCCTTTTTAAATGTTTCCCTTCTCAACTTAAACCTATGCCCTCTAGTTTTGGACTCCCCTGCCCTGGGAAAAAGACCTTGGCTATTCACCCTATTCACGCTCCTTGTGATTTTATAAACCTGTATAAGGCTACCCTTCAGCCTCTGATGCTCCAGGGAAAATTGCCCCAGCTTATTCAGCCTCTCCCTATAGCTCAAACCCTCTAATCCTGGCAACATGCTTGTAAATTTTCTTTCAACCCTTTCAAGATTAACAACATCTTTCTGATTGCAGGAAGACCAGGAGTGATTGCAGTATTCCAAAAGTGGCCTAAGCAATGTCCTGTACAGCCCCACCATGATGTCCCAACATTGTGTTTCAGTTTCCAAAGTCTTTCCCTGTTTAGAAAATAGTCAATGCCTCTGTTCCACCTACCATAGTGTATAAACTTAAACTTTCCCACACTGTATTCTATCTGCCACTTCTCTGCCAACTCTCCTAGCCTGTCAAAGTCCTTCTGCAGCCTCCTAACTTCCCCATCACTATCTATTCCTCCACCTATCTTTGTGTCATCTACGAACTTAGCAACAATATCCTCATAAACATCTTAGCAACCTTTAGTGCCCCTGCTCCCCACAGGACACACTTCATTTGATCCTTTGACCACTGTACCCTAAGGGCTGGAATTTTGGGGAATTGGTAAGACTTTATGGACCTTTAAAAATGGTTGAGTCCTGGATGTGGAGGTTCTAGCCCCACTTTTGACACATCCAACTTTTACCAATGGGTAGAAGAGGGCAGACAGGGAGGAAAACCTGAACTCTGCAGGGCCATTCGAACTTATTGTTGAGTTCAAACATACCTCAGTTTGGCTGCTGCAAGGGTCCGATTCATAAATTTATATACTAATTGTATAATATATAGTTAATGCCTCTGAAGGGCAGATAAAGACTGCTTATCTTTCATGATATAAATTTTTTAAAACTGGAATAAAACATAGCGGGGTTACAGTGATCAGTGATTGCTGTAAAAAATCGGAATATTGCTGTACTGCTTTGGTTGACCGAGAATGTGGTAGAAATCTGTTCCCACGGTTTCAATACATTTATTATATAGGCTGTTGTGGTACCATGGTAGTGTCCCTACCTCTGAGCCAGGAGGCTTGGGTTCAAGTTCCACCTGCTCTTGAGGTGTGTCATCCCATCGCTGAACAGTTTGATTAAAAGCATTATCAATAGAGTTATTTGTTAATTCTTCCCTAAGGGCTGCTCATTGTGAATGTCTAGGCCAATTTCACAATATAGGGTGATCTCTGCAGGTGTTCTAAATTCACAGTTTATTGCCAATTAAAGAAATTATTGAAAGATGAAGGATAGGAACAGAAGTTTGCTTTTATAACAGATGAGCCACCTGAACAGTTTTAAAGGAGCAGGAACAGGCTGCCGGGAGGCATCGATGCGGAGGTTGTGCCTTTGTGGGGAGTGTGAGCCCAGTGTGGCCAGGCACTTCTGGACTGTGATATTGACTGTCGACAGTGTTTCTTTGTTTCTCCACATTTTAGTCAGAAGGAAAGTAATGATTAACTTTGTAACCTGGCTTCTTTATTTTTGTGCTTTTTACTTACAATTCTGTATCTAGGAACCTTTGAACCTAAGATGGTGCTGTAAGTGGCGACTTGTAAACCTTTCACTGTACTCATGTGGGCATGTGACTATAAACATAATTCTAATTCTTGCTTAGATGAACTGGAGTATTTCACAATCATATCTGCACATTGAGAGATGTGTTAGATTTTAGAAGTTTATTTTAGTTCATCCATCTCTACATGTTTCCTGAGATTTGCCCATGGTGGATAATGGGCGACTAGCTATGGTGTTGGCATGGCACATATTAGAGGCCTTGGACGGAGTTGGGCATGAGTTGGCATGGAGGATATGAGGAGCAATGGGATGAGTCAGGGTACTGAGACTTGAGGGCTGAGTGCACAAAGTCTTAAAATCTTCCAAAATTACTGAGACAAAGTTCCAGAGGACTAAGGTGAACCTTCTAACTGTCCCACCTTGGAAATGTACAACCCTATGGTCCCCTATATTTTCCTTGGTGGGCCCAACTGTAGCCTAAATCTAACTATAACTTCCAAATCAACTCTGCATAAATCTTCCAACAAATTCCTTATTAATCCTCTGGAACACCTTTCAGTGCACCCCTCACTAACCCTCGAACAGTCTATCAATACTGCACAGTTCCCAAGATTAACTAAGAAGTGAGGAATAGTCCTCAGTGATAAAATAAACTCACAACTTTCCAGATCCAGCATGCATTCCTGTTCATCCATTGGGTACTTGGTGAGATCCATATCACAAGAAATTGTGGAAGTAATTCTGGCAAAAGCAAAACAGTCAAGGATTAGGCTGTTGATTCTAACCCATGATTTGTTGTGAATAATTCCGTGAGACATCTGTTTATAAGTGTGAGTCCACCACATTTCAGAATTCACGCTTCAGATGTTATATTGCAAAGTGTCAAAAGAGAAAGTCCTGCTGCTTCTTTCTGACCCAACACTAGAAATCTGCAAGCAATTGTGAATCTGCTCCCTTTCCACACCAGAGGTCATTAATTCACAATTGTACTGGAAATGCTTTGCCTGGACAACAGTTAGATGAGATGGACAGGACATCTCAAATACAACTGCACATTAGTAGCAGAATACTTTGTCTACAACACTGTAAAAGGTTCCTGTTTTTACAAAATGCTAACTTATCCAACATGTAATGGCAATGCCAAAGGAGATGTCCTAATTGTTTAAAATTTCTGTAGTTTGCAGTCCAAAAATGGAACATTGGCTATAAGTTCCATACAAAGAAGTGGTCAGGACTGCCAGTTGGGATCCTGTCTATTGGCAACTCATATCATAAGTTCAGACATAAGCTAAAAACATTAATGATCAGGGAATCAGACACAAACTGCTAGCAGCAGAGATTCAGAAGTTATCAATGGTCAGATATTCTAAAGGTATACTGCTGAAAGAAACAGTGAATCTAACCTGATGCTGTACAATATGACTCCATTTGGTTGGAGCCTGATAAGTTTGTTTTCCACTGTAACATCGTGAAACCAGGCTGACTTTGCATTCACAATGTATGTGTCTGGTAACCACAGTTTATCCACGAAACGGCTGTCCAATCCCAGGGTCTTGTTGGTGTGGTTATACGACAGCCGCTCATCTTTCCAGATCTGACGGAGGAAAACTGTCATCGTATACTCCTGACAAAAAGAACAGAAACATTACTTCAAACAAGCGTTTTCGTTCTCAGGATGATACCAGATTTATCAGCAAAATGTGCACTTCCAATTTTATGGAAGTTTGAGCTCCATAGACATTAAGTAATTAACAATCACGATAAAAAATTCTCCTTTTGTATAATGTGTGGCATTAATTTCACCTCTTTTTTCACAAATCCATTATTGAGGAAATATTTTCACAAAAGATAAAAGAAAAATGTTAAACAAATTAAATAGTAGCTAACAGCACGACAGTATATGTAGACATAAACATATAATACATTCGACTGTTTAGGCAAGACTCTCCTTTTCATCCTCAGATGATTTAAAGAAACATGAAAGTAAAATGTTCATTCTTTAATATGTGTCTGATTTTATCTGATTCGTAAAGGGGTCATTTAATCCAAGCTGGGATAAAGAATCTGCATTTTCCAAAAACCTGCAAGAAGTGCCAGTGGTGAGGACTGACTATTCTGTGGAATGAGATGCTTAATTTTTGAAAGGCTGATGCTGACCTTAAGCTATGCTGGATGCCAATAACACTAACATTACTTGAATTCCAATGGTAAAATGAAAGCATTGCCAGTCAAATGCAACATATGAGGTAACAGCAGTGGCTCAGTGGGTTGTGTTCTCATTTTTGAGTCAGAAGGCTTTGGGTTCAAGTCTCACTCCAGGGTACGTGCACAAAAATCAAAGCTGGCACTCCACAGCAGCAGTGACAGAGTGCTGCACAGTTTGAAGTACTGTCTTTTACAGGAGATGTTAAGCCAAGGCCCCATCTGCCTATTTAGGTGGACTTTGATCCCATGGCCCTATTTTTAAGAAGAGCAGGGGGGGTTGTCCCCATGTCCTGGGCCATATTTATCTGTCAAACCACGTCACAAAAACAGATGAGCTGATCATTAGCACATTATTGTCTGTGGAGGCTTGCTGTGCACAAATTAACTGCTGCATTTCCTAAATTGCAACTGTGACTGAATTTCAAAAGCATTTTAGTAGCTGTAAAATGCTTGGTGTAGTCTCATGACGGTGACAAGCAATGTATAAATGTAAATGTTTTCTCTTTTTATATGATTGACACAATTATTAGACAGCTTATTTTTTTCTGTCACCTTCTTTTTGGTGGGCATTTCCAAAACCTAGTTGAATGGACACCAAAACATCATTGCTTTCCACCATTTTTTCTACCCGTAACCACTTGAGTTGTGCTAGAAAATTGATACAATTTGAGGAATGTCCTTCCTGTGCAATAGAACGACTGCCCCATCTCAATAAGTTTTTCAAACACGTCTGAACCGAAGGGAAACTATTGCTATTGTTTAATCAATAGAACCTGCTTTGAATGGAGGCTTCTAACAGTGTCAAGAACAACAGCTACCTTATTGGCCTGATTTCATTATAATATGAACAGAAAATGCAGTAAACACACAGGTCAGGCAGTGCCTGTGGACAGATGCATTTGTTCCTAAATTCACAATGTCTGTGTTTTACTTTCATAACTGTCTGCATCCACCATGTAGAATTTTATAAATGGTGTTTCAATCACTTCTCAGCAACATTTTGTCAAGTACTGAATGATCGCAGGCTCACAGTGTTTTCTGGTGAGAGTTTGATCATTTTGCACATATCCGCTATGAGGAAGGACAAATCCAGATTTTTCCACAATGTTTAGAAGATGGAAGATTCAGACCAGTTGGATTTAGTGTTTGATTCTCTGTTCGGCAAGAAAATCAACATCATAATTCATTTCCTTGGATTTAATATATATTGCCATATCATCCTGAAAATCTGAAGAATTATTTAATCTAGTGACAGGCACTGGCAAACATCCAGCACAATAGCAAACTGATGTGAAGAAATATGCATTTTCCAATTATCATCTTGAATTATTTATATAGCATTGCCCCTACATATTAAAATGGTCAGTATCGGCATTAGGCTCTGCCTGAAGTCAACCAATGCCCCAGTTAGAAGCCTCTTGAAAGATGGTCCCACTGTGCAAATGACTCATCAAACTGAAAATCTCACAGCACTGGTGTTGCCATATGCTTAACAGCAAAGTTCAGAGTCGGGGTGTTGGGGAGGGTGGTGGAAGGAAAGAGACTGTGGCTTGCATTTTAAGTTTACTTTATTGATAAATCTAAATTAAAAATCTTCTCAATCAATGTACCCAAACCATGTCCAGAAGCAAGTCAAACAAATTAACTTGAGTCTAAGACAAAAAGCTTTCAACGTTTAGTTTAGAGTTCAGAAATTTCTAGACAGTGCGCGCAAAAAGTGACTGCCTGGTTCAAAATGCTTGCTTGTATATCAGCCATGGTTCAGCGAGTTGCTCTGTGGTTCTGTGACCAAGTCCGACATCAGGATGTGAACATGCTGACTCTCAATCTTGCACTTATGACTAAGTACCTTCTTAAAATCCAACTCCATGAACAATCTTTTGATCATCTACACCAATATCTCCTTACGTGGCTCAGTGTCAAATTTTAGAACATAAGAACTAGGAGCAGGAGTAGGCCATCTGGCCCCTCGAGTCTGCCCCGCCATTTAATAAGATCATGGCTGATCGTTTTGAGACTCAGCTCCACTTACCTGCCCACACACCATAACCCTTAATTCCTTTACTTTCCAAAAATTTATCTAGCCTTGCCTTAAAAACATTCAGTGAGGTAGCTTCAAACGCTTCACTGGGCAGGGAATTCCACAGATTCCACAAACTTTGTTCTATAACGTTCCTATAGAGTGCCTTGGGATGTTTCATTATGTTGAAGACACTATGCGAATTTTTTTTTAAATAAACAAGCACTCAGAAAAGTTGTGAAGAAGCTAGGTAATCAGGTAAAAATAAATCACAGTGTAGGATCGGAGTTGCTATTGTAGGATTAGGGTACAGGCAGATATTCTGATGCTTTTCAGTAGAGGACCAAGTAAAATTCAACACTGCAACCCGTCTTTCAATTTATACTGACTCAGACCCATTGACGATCTTTGCAGTATGTTGCATTTTGTAGTTTGTTAATATAAGAATTGTTGGACAAAACTGTTGGAGTGGCTTATGTTTATATACATACGATAGCACACAGCACAGAAACAGGCCGTTCAGTCCAACCAGCCTGTGCGGGTGTTACACTCCACTTGAGTCTTCTGCCATCTTTCCTTAGCTAAATGTATTAACCCTTTACTCCCTTTTCCCTCTTCTGCTCATCTAACATCACTTTAAACATATTGATACTATTCATTTCAACCACTCCCTGTGGTAGCAAATTTCACATTTCATAATCTATGGGTAAAGAAGTTTGTTTCTGAATTCCTGCTTGGATTTCTTGTTGATCATCTTAAATTGATAGTTTCTAGTACTGCCCTTCCCTACTAGAGGAAATATTCTCACTGTATACAATCTTTAATCATTTTAAGATCCACTAAAAGTCACCCCTCATATCTTTGAAGTTAACATTAACACAAGTAACTCATTTTTCCTACTGAGATATAAACTTCTATACTTAAATAGTGCTGATCAGGAACTTTATTAACCATGTTCTTGTAAAGCCCCCTTTTACTGATTATAACCTGTCAATCAAGAGACCATGGTTAGGTTAACATTAACATTCAACTATTCCAATCTATTAATCACAGCAAGCTGAAGCACATATTTCCAATGCTGCCTTTCATATAAAGGAATCCTGCCATCAGGTATCATGCTAGGTGAATTTATAGCCATTCATTTAAATGATGAGAATGTCATGCATTGATCACATTCGAAACGCAGAAAGAAGATGCTGGCAAGCAGCAGCACCAAATTAGGTAAGTTATTATAACAACCAAGCTTGACCATATTGGCATTGGTACATTTCTCCAGATAATAAAAGATGAACAATGTTTTTAGGCCAAGTTCCAAACCAATACATTGCAGTTTGACATTACATTCAAATTTAATGCATATCATAACATCTAAATCTGCTAAATAGAAGTGATCTCTTATTTGAAATAGGTTGATCTTCTTTTGCTTATCTTAATGCCTGCAGTGTGTGACCAAATCTCTGGGCCTTAATGTTTCAGTTCCCACTGTTTTTATGTTCAATGACAAAAGTAGCAAATAAAAAGGTGCAATTAGATATCATAACATTTGGCACCTCATTCCATTGGAGTAGATTTTCACAGAACAGTGCAATTCCAAATGTGTTCTTTATAAATTGGTGCACAGTCTGAGTATAGTTAGTGCACAGGGTAAATCTTCCCATTCCCAAGGAAGCTGCCATTGATGAGTTTCAGAGAGATTTTAGAAGAAACTAGAGATGTGGAGATTAGAAGTGTATAGAATTTCTACTATAAAGTGTATTAATCATATCATTAATGCAGTGGTTCAGGAACATTGTGCTTGAGCACTCATGGCTCATGTAAGGACAGTACACTACCCAAACAGGCCAATGGCCTCACACACCGCACGATAAACAAAGAGAACCCAGCGTACTCAAAGCCGCATCTGGCTGCCAGTATGCACCAAAGATATCACACAAAAACAGATGAGATAAATGGCCTGATAATTTGCTCTGAGACAAAGAACTGCAGATGCTGGAATCCAAGGTAGACAAACAGAAGGCTGGAAGAACACAATAGGCCAGGCAGTATCTGGAGGAAAGGAGCAGCCAACATTTCGGGTATTACCCTTCTTCAGACTAGTGCTGATTTGCTCTGGTGCTTTGACGGATAAAGTGTTGGCCAGAACACCACATACACCATCATCCGCTCCTCAAGAAGTTTTTGCTGTATATTTACAGGTGTCATGGTTTCTAATTCTGAGTAATGCCCTTATCATTTACCAGGAAGCAGCTGTTTCATCAGACTGCTTCATTATATCATCCTTCCACAAAAGATAATTTATAGAGAAAAAAAAGGCAAGGCAGACATTACCCCAGACGGGCTAGACCATGTTCCATCAATTATTCATTAATAGCTGACAATTTAGATGGAGTTCTCTGGATTCCCAATCCTGTCTCAGGAGATTGAAGAATTCTCTGCCACTCATCATCTAAAAGCACATTGTAATATGTATTCATAAATCAAACCCATCGAAAATTCAGGAAACTGTCTGTGTAGAGCTTATTTTAGAAGCTTCATTGGGAAGCGCATTATAGTGACAGGCTTGTTACAAAGTAAATATTTCTATGGCTTTCTCATTTGTAATGAACCCTTTAACAACACACCATGTCAAGGGTTGGGGCATTGAGTAGAGAAAATTCAAGACTATTTACTTTCATTACCTACACTCTTATTGGAAAATACTAATACTTCCCTTAGGCCTTCCATTATATTTTCTGTTTTTGTGTGGTGCCCTTTGTAGACACCAGTTATTAGCGTACATTCACTAGATTCAGATGCAGCTTAGGTACAAAGCAGCAATCTGCCCACCATACAAAGCCATAATATTTCTGCATCACTTGAGAAACTTTAGTTTCCCATACAGGACTGCCACTTTGCCAACAAAGCTTTTGTTTCACCCTCATGGGGACTTGTACTTATTCAGAGCACTATTATACTGCAGGCTCTGGTTTATTTTGTTATGTTGTGAAAAGCACTGTGTCACATACACCTTCTTAAACAAGGAAAGAGCAAACATTACCATATTAGCTTCTGATATATGGTCAATGCTGGCAACTTCTATAGCCAAAGCAACGTTCAAAGGAGGACCTGGATAATGAAAAATGAAAATCAGTAAACAAGGGGCTTGTAAGATAAATATTAATGTGTTATGAGATTTGACTTAAATTGATATTAAATTGCATAACATATTATTTGTCTTTTACCTCATCATTCAGCCACACTTAGAGGCAGGTGAATATTCTGCATAATTAAGTTGAGCAGAGAAAGAAAGAACATGGACAAGAAACATTTCTAGCAGAACTTCAGCAGTTAGATTGGTTTATTCATTAACAGTTATGGTTTGACACTATCACAGTAATGTTCTTACTTGACTGAATTCAAAGTCAACATGTTGCTAGCTTACAATCTCTCTCCAGTTTCTTTCACAGGATGTTAATAATCCTATGTTCCCCTTCTGTTTACTTTATTGCATTTCATTTTCACATTTCATTTCATTTGTGATGGCCCCAAGTAGCAGTGCATACTCCCAAGTGGGTCACAATAGTCCAGAGCACGGCGGAGAATGAATGTTAGGGCAGTAACAGGGCTCTGGCTCTCTTCACAGGTTGAAACTCCAATCTCATATACATCTTCATTAACACATGATTTATTGAGATCTAAGTTACAATCATAACCATGTTTTGCATTTTGCAGAATTGTGTTTTTGATTTAAGTGTTTGTCCTATATGTTGTCTCAAATTTACAGGATATGACCTTTGTTTGATTTCAGTCTCAGCTTCAGGGGAAAGGATACATTTATATCCATCCTGCAGCTTAAGTCAATTTGGGTTAACCATTTTATAACAAGTGGTCTATATTATCTGTCTGAAACTAAACATCTACTAAATAAATTTAAAGTAACAGAAAGAAAATTGAAAAGCTTCATCAAGAGCAAATGAATGATTTCCAATTTCAACAGGGGTAGAAAAATGATAGTATTGACTGGGGGTTATTTGTAAACCTAAAAACAGCAGCATGAATTGGCTGGGTGGAATAAATATTCATAGAATCATAGAGTACAGAAGATGCCCTCTGGCTAATCAAGTCTGTGCCCCAAAACTACACTAATTCTTAATCAATCTGTTTGGATACATCTCTGGGGCAGATGGGACTTGAACCTAGAGTCTCTAGCCCAGAGATACAGACACTATCACTGCACGATAAAAGCCATGAACATGATTTACCTCATTATTGTCTTAAATAGTAGGAGAGGTTAGGTGAGCTTCGTAATCAATGGTCAATTGAATACCATGCATTTTTCTACCATAATAATTTTGCAACTTAGACCGTTCCCCTGTCTCTGCTACAAAAAAAAGGCATCTACATTTCTTTTGTTGGGTCATTCTATTATAAATATATTCCTTATTTTTAATCAATTTCTTCATCCACTGAAATGGACCTCTGAGTAACAGCCCCTGTTTTCCTACTGTCTATTCCCACGCCTGCTGGGTAAGACTATGCTAATCATCTTTTCACAGAACTTTTTAATTCTCCAAGAGTAGAAATCCAGTATTGGCAGGAACATATTCAAAGCAGCAACAGATCATTTATACCTGTCAGAAAATCAAGTGGGTCTTTAACAGGTGGCTAACCTATATTTTTTCATTGGCAAAGTTCAAGATCTTTTTTATAAGACCCTAATTATTTCCTATCATCTGTTATAAATGGACCAATATAACTTCCTAAATAACTGAATTCACAAATATGCTAGCCAGCATACAATTGTCCTTTACCTGGCAAAGAGGCCCTAGGTTTAATTTTTCATCAGTGTTGAATGGTTTAAACACATTGTGAGACATTATCATTGGTCAAAGAAGGACACAATCCAAAGAGAGGTTATGGAGCCATAGAGTCATACAGCATGGAAACAGGTCCTTTGGTCCTACCAATCCATGCCAACCATATTCCCAAACTAAACTAGTCCCACCTGCCTGCGTTGGCCCATATCCCTCCAAAACTTTACTGTCCTTGATAACAAGCATGGGGCTGGATGAACACAGCAGGTCAAGCAGCATCATAGGAGCAGGAAAACTTTACTGTCCCTGCTTGTTTCACCAAAATGCAAAACCTTGCATTTATCCAAATTAAACTCCATCTGCCACTCCTCAGTTCCTACTCCTGAATGCTATCCAGTGACCTTCAATGCAATTGCAACTGTATTCCTGTTGGATGAGGAAATAGTTGGACATGCTGTGATGTGCTGTCATGTTAGCAACTTCAGACAAAGAGGACAGGAAAGAAATGAGCAGCTGGGTTCATTGTAGGTTTTGAGGCTCCCAGTTCAAATGTGTTAAGTAATGCCATTGTGTATAATTACATGTGCCACTGGTGCAGCAGCCCAAGTGATTTATTTGGGATTGTATTGTTCTCAGCTGTTTGGGATTTATTTCCTTGACTATTTTATTAAATTGTCCATAGAGAGTCAAATCTGAGGGCTATACTAAATGGGGTAATTCTATTAATGAGTACAACCAGTAAAAGGCTTCTCCATTTGCAGCAAATCAGAAATTCAGCTGCACTTTGTCGATGACTTTCTGATTATTATCAGTCAGGAAATTATCAGCCGTGTAAGGTCAAGCTTACAAAGCAGGGAAGGTTCCTGTTTGCCAAGTGCCCACTAAATACCATATTTTAAGCATCTGAATATAAATTTTCAGTGGGTTGGTCTTACTTCTTGAGTGAACAGGTACGATTATTTTGTTTGTCTTGATCTTGTTGGGCTTACCTCCTATTCCTGGCCGAAAGTTCCGAGCATATCCCTTCATTAAATCATCCAGGTTTGGTAACCAGGAAATTTCTATATCAGTGGTTATATAATCGCCAAGGTCAGCAATAGCCCTGTTTTAAAACAAATATTTATTTAAGGCAATAAAGTAAGTTCAACTTTTAAGCAAAGACATAGCAAAATGCAACCAACATACCACGAATCTGATAAGACAGTATGTAGCTAAGTCATATAGACCAGTAAAGTCTTAGACTCTGACATCTATGGAGCTAGCTATTTTTGACAAGATAGAGGTGCTATTGTTGGCTTCTGTGCCTCTGAGATACAGAAAATGAATTTAGTCAGTGTCCACATTCTGGTTTTCAACTTAGCTGTTAGTGCATAGGCAGGCCAGAGTGAGAAACAAGCTGCCACCATGTCATATCCTTTGAAAATGTTACTGTTGAGTTGAAATGTAGAGACACTGAATGATTACAGCACAAAAGAAAGCCATTCATCCAGGATTCATGTTGGCCCTGCCAAAGAGCAATTTAGCCAGCACCACTCCCCACTCCCTTTCCCCGTGTCCTTCAAGTTTGCTCTTCACATGCACATCCAATTATCAATTTCTCTTTTGGAAGCAGAATTGAATCTGCGTCCATCATACTCTGAGGTAGTGCATGTAGCTTTTGGAAGGCTCTCTGAATAACTCTGGGACTGAATAGGAGTAAGCCTGTCTACAAAACCAAGAGTCTATACAGCAATACTGCTGCCCACTCTGCTCTTCCCATTTGAAGTTTGGACTGGAGTCAGCATTACTCCAAGCATTTCACTGCAGTTACCTTCAGAGGCTTGTGAAGATCAGATGTAAGGCCAAAATTCCAGACACTGAGGCACTTGCCAAAACAATACAGCAAAACTCTACACTGAATTGAGGCAATCACAAATGGGTTAGGATGATCCTAAAGCCAGAATGCTTGACACTTACTCATCAATGTGAATCTTCAATGGAGATCTTGGGTCTGGGGTGTGTCTCATTAAGGTCAAAGGAAGCATTAAATGAAAGCTCTGAGGGCTTTATTGAGTATTTCTAATATCAACTTTTAATAACAATTATATCAACTCCACAAATATCCATTCTCCCACCACCAACACTCAACAGCAGCAGTGTGTACCATCTACAAGATGCACTGCTGAAATTTAACTATTGCTCCTTCCAAACGCACAACCTTTACCATCAAGAAGGACAAAGGCAGCAGTTACGTGGGAACACCACCAACTGCAAGTTCCCCTTCAAGCCGCTCACCATCCTGACTTGGAAATATTTCATCATTCCCTCAGTATCACTGAGTCAAAACTCTGGAACTCCCTGTGGGGCATTGTGGGTCTACCTGAACCAAATGGAATGCAGCAGTTCAAGAAGGAAGTTCACCATTATCTTCTCAAAGAAAACTAGGGTTGTAGAATACCCAAGATTGGTGATGGTGTTGTATGGGACATTGTATTTAAGGTATGATTCCAAGAGTATGACTATATCAGGCTGTTACTTGACTAGTTTGTGAGGCAGCTCTTCCAATTTTGGCACTGGCCTGCCAAGTGCAGGAGCTCACTACTTGTCTATTTCTACTGTTGTGCGAACATACTTAAAGATTATATTATACCAATTAAAAATACTTAGGCTGTTGGCCCAGAGGTGTGGATGTGTCAATGTAGTTGATAATTCATATTTTCCAATGATGTTCTGTAGCATATATCTTAATGTCCCGTAGGAAACACAATACTGTCTGTCTTATTTATTGTGAAATATCATACTAAGTGTATTATTTTATAGTTGAGTACAGCCAAAGCGTTATCTCCAAAGTAGCCATAATATTAATGTCAGTCATGTTAACAGTGGAGATGGTGCATAAAAATTGGAACCGTACAATTGCAAGAGTTATTTTGTTATTTGCAGAATTGACTTCTGTATTTTATTTCTTTACTAAGGATCTGCATTAAGTCTATTTGAAAGTTTCTGGGTGCCTGTCATTTTAATTCTCTGCCCACTCCTTGTCATCAGCATCCTGGATTGTTCCAATGAAGCCGACGTAGCACGGTGTAAACTTTAGGGACAGCACTTCATCTGCCAATTTGACATTTACTGGCTTCTGCATTCAACACTGAATTCAATAATTCTACTACTCTCATTTTTTCAGACAGCAGCTACTGCTAATGATTGTGTTCTTCCAATTTCCACCTCCTCTGCTTCCTCCTTTGTTATTTTGCTTGGCGCATCACCACCTCCTCAAGCCTTGCACTAACATCCCACTTGTCACTTCATCTCTCCTGCTTTCTCTCATACCTTCCCTTTCATTCTTTTCTCTTTTTTTCCCTGCCTTTCTACTTTCTTGAAATTTGTTATAGATAGGAACACCATCACATCACCATCTGCAAGTTCCCCTCTAAGCCACTCACCAACCCAACTTGGAAATATATCGCCGTTCCTTCACTGTCACAGGGTCAAAATCCTGGAATTCCCTCCCTAAGGGCATTGTGGCTCAACCTACAGCGGATGGACTGCAGCAGTTCAAGAAGGCAGTTCACTATGGTGATAACTGTATGGCTTTAACGGGTGTATTTTGTCCGTTTTTTTGAAGATAGGTTTTAAGAGAGAGCACCGATCTGTCTGTTTGCATCCAATAAAGTAAACAACTTGCGAGGCCTTGGGTTTTTTTTTTAAAGTTGGAATAGAAGCAGCCTGAATGATTGGGGTCAAGCTCCCCCAGAATAAAGATTTTTAGTTTCAGGTTTTCAGTACCAGTTGAAGCAGGGTTTGGAAGCTGCAGTACATCTCTTTCTGTTACTCTCTCTCTGAGTTTTCTCTTGATGTTTTTCCACCTGGACTTAAGATTTGCTTGTGAGACAATCTCTTTTTCAGTTTACTTTTGCCAAGGGTGTGTTTTTAGGATGTGACTGTATTGGAACAGTTACTGTTTAGTAGTTAAATAATCTATTGGTCTGTTAAGTTTTCCAGTAGAGTTGTTATTCCAATTTCTTATTTTTGTTGTGTTTTAACTAAAGTGTATGAATAAAGTGTATTTTGTTTCAAATCTGATAGTTTGACCAAGTTTTAAAACTTCATTCATGGGATGAGGGCATCGCTGACCAGACAGCATTTATTGCCCAGAGGGCAGTTATGAGTCAACCACATTGCTGTGGGTCTGGAGTCACATGTAGCCCAGACCAGGTAAGGATGGCAATTTCCCTCCCTAAAGGACATTAGTGAACCAAATGGATTTTTCCAACAACTGGCAATGGATTGACAGTCATCATTAGACTCTTGATTCCAGATATTTATTGGATTCAAATTCCACCATCTTCCATCACAGGATTCAAAACTGGGTCCCCAAGATGTTAGCTGGGTCTCTGGATTAACAGTCCAGTAATAATACCATTAGGCCATCACCTCCAGAACACAATACTTGGCACTTGCAATTAAATAAGAAAAAGTATGTGTCTAGGCTATCTTCTTCATATATTTTGAGTTTTTGGTCTAATCCATAACACTACCACCTTCTCAAAGGAAAGCTAGGTATGGGCAATAAATGCTGGCCCAGACAATGACACCCAGGTCTCCTAATACAACTTTTTAAGAACTGGGCCTTTTTGCAGTTATAATGAAACGTGACAGACCTGAAAGTCCTGTCAACTCCAATGGGAATTTTACTGGTGTACCATGTGTCCTGCTGCTGGGACCAAGTTAGGGAAAGCCAGTGGGTGACTGGAATGGAATTTACCCACAGCAGCCGACTATGAGGTTGCAACTGGCACCAGGTACCATTAATGAACAGCGACAAGCCTGTCTGAGCTGCTAGCTCAATCACAGCTTTGCAGGACTGGCAGTGTCACTGGCGGAGGTGGATGCTTCTGAGATTTCAGGGAGAGGGGGAGGAAGCCTTTCTAAGATGTGTCTCCCCTCAATGAGCAGCTTGGCATCTTTTTTACAAATGTGCTCAGGTCAAGGAGGCAGATCAGTTGGGCTGCTATTTCCAATGTGAGATGGAGCTCCCGGGCAGGAGGCTGCTAGGAATAGTCTTCCTGTGCATGATGGGACATTTTCATGTGTCCAATTTCCATCTTACCAGCCCTTTCAACACTCAGCTCACTCCCAGAGGACTGGTTAGGTGCTGCCCATCCTGCTGAATGTTTCCAGTATTTTCTACATTTTTTTATAACCAAAACAAGTTGTTCAAAGAAATAAAATAGTTCATCTAGTTTTCCACCAGTTAATATCATGTAAACAGACAATGCAGAATATTGCCATTTATTTCAAAACTATAATTAGCTTTGTTTCCAAGGATTAAGCTGTAGATCCGAAGTTTGACTTTTGCCAATAAATGTGTTTCTTGGTAATATATTATTTACATCAGAACTCATGTATATATTTTCCCATAAAGTTCATTTGATATTCTGCACTGTCTTGTACATTAAAATGTACAATATTCTCCCTTGCAGAGTGTATCAATGATAAATAAACTTTTATTTGTCTTGGGATATTTGACTCATCAATATTTTAACAGACAAGCAACTTTAATGAGATCTGTTATCTTGAAAATCCACTTTTGAAGATCCTTTTACTTTCTATAACACAGTTATATTTCAGTATCCCAGCAGTTTTCTCATTCAGGAATGATGTTTTTAAGAAATGCTTGGCAGTGTTTAATAATCCAAAAAAAGGCTCTGTAGAAAATGTTGACTTTTTCTGTCCACAAGTACTGACTGACCTGGAGCATGTTTATTTGTATCATGAATAGTGCAAATATTGATTTCCCTATCAAATTATAACTGTGAAAAGAAGCTAAAATAGAAACTGATTAGAAAGTTAGGAATATTCATATATTGTAAGAAAGACTCACATGTATATAGTGCATTTTAAGAACTTCTGGACGTTCAAAAGCACATTACAACCAATGAAGTACATGTGAAGTGCAGTCACCGTTGTAACAATTTGTACACAGCGAGGTTCCACAAGCTACAATCACATATTAATCATTTTTTTCTGATGCTTTCTGAGGAATAAATAATTTGCTGAAAAAGACAAATTCAGTGGATAACACAGTGTGGAGCTGGAGGAACACAGCAGGCCAGGCAGCATTGGAGGAGCAGGAAAGTTGACATTTCAGGTCGGGACCCTTCTTCAGAAATGGCAGAAAAAGCTGCCTGGCCTGTTGTGTTCCTCCAGCTCCATACTGTGTTATTTCTGACTCCAGATTTGGCAGTTCTTACTATCTCACAAATTCAGTGGAGGCTTTTCTTCTTGTACTCTAGAAGACAATTCACAAAGAATACCAATTTAAAGATTAAGCCAACCTTTATACTGATGAGAGAAGACTACTGATTGCCTGCCAAGTGTACCCTTCCTGTGACCACCTTCTACCCCAGTGTAACAGAGCCTGTGGAGCCATATCGGTCAGCACAACCGCTGATGGACTCACCCTGAGAATGGAAGAGAGTCATCCTCATCTATAAGGAACTGCCAATGAATGAATGAATAATTGGTTGAGTCATTGCCTTGGAGATTGCACAACTTAATGATGATGGACTGTTAGCTGGCAGAGAAAAAATCTTCAACAGAATTTGTCTTTTTTCAGCAACACTTAAGTTTTGTACCACCAAATGAATGTTTGGAGAAACATATATTGAGCAAGCCAACAAGAAGAACTCATCTTGCACTAGTACCACGGGTTTTTACATCAACCTGAAAGAGCAGGCAGAGACTTGGATTGATGTCTCACCTGAAAATCAGCAGGTCCAACAATGCATCGTATCCTCCCCATTAGACTGTAGAGTTAGCCTGGATTTTGTACTGACACTTCTCAAGTGGGCACAGCACTGGAAGCCGAGTTGCTCACAATTTACACTAACAATTTGAACTTTAGAATGCAAATCACATTGCAGATGTGGGGTTGGAGATATCGATACTGAAGAGGACTGCTACCATTGACTGGAGGACATTCATAAACTTGCAGAATGAGCAAATCATTGGCAACTGAAGTTCAAAATAGAAAAATGTAAGGTAGTGCATACAGGTAGGAAGAATAGGTAGGTAATTTATTTACTAGAAGGTGCTTATCCAGGTGAAGAAGGAAAACAAAGGGATTCTACATTACAATTACACCAATTACACAAAGAATCATCAGAGGTCAGTGAAATAACTCATCAGAGTCAGTATCCTGTCATCAACTTACATGTGGAGAGTCCTTGACACTGATCCAGCTCCCTCAGAGCCAGCTCTCAGAGTGAACAGAACCTCTGACACTCCTGTTTATATCTGTCAGCCAGGGCTCCCTGATTGGACCAGATTAACAGCCCCAATCAGGGAACTCATATTCTATGAGGTTCACCTGGCTGACCTCCTTACAATCACTACATCCCTCCCCCTCTGAGTCCAAGGACATCGGCCAGTTCTTTTTTGCAGCTCCTCCTGGGGCATTTTAGCACCTGATCATGTTCCTCCAACTCTGCCTCTGATATGGGTGGTGTGTAATGCATGGTTGCTCGCTCCTTACACCCGGAGTGTCTCAGAAGGAATTCATTCTCCTGTTCAGACAGCAAAGGCATCAAGACAGCGACACCCACTGTCTCTATATTCAATGCTTGACAAAGAGGGTGAACCCACAGGTTCCAGAACAGTCAGAAAAGCTGTCGGGGAGGTGGGCACATTTTACTCCTGCTCTGTTTGCAAGTTTACAGCTTTCATATGGCCCACATGCTTGTTTGGGACCATCACACCTACCCTAACTATATACGCCAATGGACCTGACCTCACGTCAACCATGCCTCTTACCTATACAGGGCCATTCATGTGGTTCCTACACCAAACTTCATCCCCAAAGTAAACTGTGTCTCTCATTTAGTGGAGTCATGTGTCCGGCATTGGCTTTCCTGATACCATTTCACCCTTGCCCCCCATACCCTCACCCAGGTCCAGGAAGATCAGAATTAACCTGGTGCAGAGTCTACTCCCCATTAGCAAATTCTGCTGCAGTTGTCCCTGTTATTATAGTAAAATAGGAGCCAGGACAGTTTGGTATCTAATAAAGCTGTAGGCTGTTTCTTTAAGCATGGCTTCAAAATTTGGACTGCTCTTTCTGCCAATCCACTGGATATGGATGGTATGGAGCTTTGCTTAAGTGACAAATACTATTCAACTTTAGGAAATTCTCAAATTCCCTGCCAGTAAACGAGGGCCCATTATCTGTGACCAACACTTCTGGGAGTCAGCGTATTGCAAAAGACGCACACAGTTTTTTTTTTACCATTGTTCCCATGTTAGTATCTGGTGCCTCGGGGAAGTTAGACTCCTAATAACCAAAAAGGCTGCAGGTCCACAAGCTGTCAGGAGAATTACTCATTTCTTTCCATCTGCCCGAATGTCATTTGCCCAGAAAAAAACACATTCTTTCCACATACTGGGCCCAGTCTTCAACTGCAGGATCAAATGAGTCAAGCTTCCCAAATAATGACATGATGCCAGAAATGCTTACCCCCAACTCAAAGACAATTATTGCAAGCAAATTTCTTTAGTAGCGTGCTTGTCCCTCGTCGCCACTGAAATAACTCCACAGAGGCCAGTATCTCATCACCACGTCACCCGTTACTTTCAAGTGGAGAGTCCTTGACGCCAATCCGGCTCCCTCAGAGCCAGCTGTCAGAGTGAACAGAACCTCTAACACTTCTGCTTATATCTGTCAGCCAGGGCTCCCTGTTTGGACCAGAGTAACAGCCTCAATCAAGGAACACATATTTTATGAGGTCTACCTGACTGACCTTGTTACAATCACTACAGTTACTAAATGCAAGAAGAAATAATGATGCAATACACATATTACAAATGAGAGGTAAGCCCATAGAAGATAGATCGTGGAGGATTGATAGTTGAGCAATCAATTTTGAGATTCTTGACTTTGCTCTTTAGCTGAAATTCTTCGTCCTGTTTTCTTTTAAACTGGCTTACAGACTGGCTTCCAACACTGAGTGAAAGAAAGTCATTTATCTATATTGCAGGGGTGGGTAGTCCATGCTTCTTTGGTGATCTTTACAGCACGCTGGCACAAAAATCACAGTCCACTAGAGCGCACAGACCAGGGTTGAATCCTGAACAATGGTAACACATACTGCAAAAATCTTACCAAAAATAATCTTAACAGTGTAACTTTGCTCATTGCAGAATATCTGCTGATACTAGAAATGTACAAAAGCCAGCTTCTAAAAATGTTTAGAGGTACATTCACACTCTAGCTGGAGAACTGCTGCGATAGTCAAACCACAAGACATCATGACCCATCTTGACACGAAAATGAAGCTGAAGGAGGATATTCCTTTATTCTGCTTCACTTGGGAATTATTCAGTTCTCAGTGCTTAAAGTACTGTCCGTGTTTGGTGTGCTGATCCCAAGTGGTTTCAGCATTACACCATCACAAATGATGAGGCTGGTGAATTTTTAATCTTTCATATATTTCTTTCATAAAAAGCCCTAACAATCAGAAAAGGTCGACAGATTCTAAATAGAATATTAATAAAACACTAATTTTCACAACTAAAGGCTCTCTGATATTGAAAATTTAAACTCATTAAAGAAAGCACAAACTAAATTTGAATATTGCCAATACTTTAGGTAAGCAAAAGCTCAATTTTAAAATTTACATCCTTCTTTACAGATACCTACATGACCTCAGACCTCCCCTTCAAATCTCTTCACAGCCTCAGCCCATCTAAAATTATGTTTTTCTCCAACTCCACAACACTCTGAGAAATTGGCACTTCTCTAACTCTGGCCTCTTGAACATCTCTGATTTTGATCACTCCACCTTTGGTGGCTATGCCTTCAGCTACCAAAGCCCTAAACTGTAGAATTTCTCCATACCTCACCATCTGTCTTTGTTCCTTTACGACACGCCATAAACTTTATCTCTCCAGCCATTCTTCTTGGTCATCTGTCACACTAACTCCTCATGTAGACTGGTGCCAAACTTTGGTTTTATAATTCCTCTCTGAGGTGCCTTAGGGATATTTAATAAATTAAAAGCACTGTACAAATGTAGAGTCATTGATGCTTGGCTAAGTCTATTCCTCCAGTAATTATATCAGATCCACACTGTTAAAGTACTGATTGTTTCTTACCACTAGAATACCTAAGAATCTTTTACGATTTTGTTTTATCTATTTAGAATAATACCATGTCATGTTTACAGTAATGAGAAACTGAATGGGTTTCAAGGTGGATAGTGTCACAAAGGAGGTCATTCACGTTCCGCACAATCATTCTACTGTAGTTTCCACAGCTGTCAAATGTCAGAAAGATTAGAACCCCAGCAGTGAATTAGCAAGCTACTGTGAAATTTCCTAAGGCTAGAAACAAAACGTTCAGATATGTTAACCAAAGCTGTATAAAAACTGGCTTCAGCTGCAGCTTTAGGTACCTGTTATTGTCCTGGTGTATCATTTCAACTTTAATCAGTTGAAATGGATTTATCCCCCTCCCCTATCTGTTTATTAACTTTCATTACTTCTTCTGTCCCATATCTAAATTTTAGTGTGATATTTTATGTTCTGATAATCTTTTTCCTGTGTATTGACACTGGCAAATATATTAATGGCATATTATAACCTAAAACAAATTAACACAAAAGAAGTTGATCAGGATGGGCCAGGTGCAGGCAGGTGGGACAAATTTAGTTTGGAATTATGTTCGGCATGGACTGGTTGAACTGAAGGGTCCATTTCTGTGCTGTATGACTCTAAGACTCTATGACTGTAATAGTAAAGGGGATAATGGCCATATGATTTTGTTTCTTTAAAATAACAGCGCATAATTTAACAACGACATCCATGTGCTATAATGCAGAATAGTTGAATCAGAGATCCTTTTTTACTCTGTCAAACTTGTACACAATTTTGAACAGCTCAATGACGTCACATCTTTATCTTCTCTGCTCCAAGAAGAATAAGTTCGGTATCTCTAATCTTCCCTTGTATCTAAAATTTCTCATTCTTGATATAATTCTAATAAGTCTCCTTTGCATTCTCTCCAAAATTTTAACATCTTTATTTAAATAAGGTGTCCTGAATTGAACACAATACTCCAAATGTGGTCTGACCAATGGCTTGTAGAGGTATAGCATCACCTCCTTGCTTTTATACTCTATGCCCCTATTTATAAATCCAAGGTGCTGATATATCTTCTGAACTATTCCAACTTGCCTGGCCACTTTCAGAGAATTACGCATGTGAACCCTGATGTTCCTCTGTTCCATGGTAAAAGTTCCTTTTTTTAAAATAAGGAAACAAGGTGAGGACTAACTTTACAGAAAGCAAGTCAAGAAATAATAAAAGAAAATAAAGATATAATAACATGCATTAAACTGGTATATTGGGCAGAAGTCTTTATTATAATACCCCAGAAATAGTTATAAATCAAGAAATGGTAGAGATGGAGTAACTCAAGAAAATTACAATCACCAAGGAAATGGCACTAAGCAACTTGTTGGAACTACAGACTGACCAGTTTCCTCATTCTGACTGAATTTGTCCCAGGCTTTTAAAAGAATTGCCTAGTGTTGATTGGTTGATGCGTGATTTTTAATTTTCCAAGGAAGGAGACAGAAAGCAAGAAATTAGAGGTCAGTTAGCTTAACATCTGTCAAAGGAAAGCTTTTAGAAAATGTTATTAAAGACATAAACAGGGCATTTAGAACAGTTCAAGGTACTCAGGCAGAGCCAAGATGGTTTTGGGAAGGCAAATTATTTTTAACCACGTTGTTGGAGTTCTTTGAGGAAGTAACATGCCTTGGATAATGGGGAACAGGTAAACATACTGCATTTAGATTTCCAGGAAGCATTTGATAATGTGAATGTCAAAGATTATTGGAGAAAATAAAGCTCCTGATGGATAGGATAATGCATTGAAATGGATTGAAGATTGGCTGGCTAACAGGAAAATGGAGTAAGCAAGTTTTTTGTCACAAGATCAGTGCTGGAGCATTAACTTTTTACAATTTATGCAAATGTCTTGGATAAGTAGACCAAAGCTAAATTCGCTGATGACACAAAGACAGTTAAGAAAGTTAGTTGTGAAGAGGACATAAGGAAGCTATAAATATATATAGATAAGTTACCGAGTGGGCAAAGATCTGGCAAATGCAGTATAAAGTAGAAAAATGTGAAATTTCAAATATTTCATGAGGAGTCAAGAAGAAACATATTATCTAAATAGTGACAGATTGCAGAGCTCTGAGAACAATCTGGGTGCATGAATTACAAAATGTTAACATGCAGGTACAGCAAGTAATTAGGAAAGCTATTAAAATGTTGTTGTTGATTGCAAGAACTGAATTTAAATTGGGGAAATTATGTGCTGATAAACGATGTACCGGAGCATTGGAACACAGGAGTAGAAAAAGGCCGTTTGGCTCTTTAAGCCTCCTCTGTCATTCCCAGATCATTGTTCACCCTTTTACCATCTTCCTTCAGGGTTATGGGCATTGCTGGCTGGGCTAGTATTTATTGCCTCCCTCGAGGTGTCCTTGAGAAGGTTGTGGTGAGTTGCCTTCTTGAACTGCTGTAGTCCATATGGTACAGGGATACCCACAACCCCATTAGAGAGGAAATTCCAGGATTTTGACCCAGCAACACTGAAGAAACAGCAATATATTTCCAAGCCAGAATGATGAATGGATTGGAGGGAAACTTGCAGGTCATGGTGTTCCCATGTATTGCTGCACTTGGGACTCAACATCAGATTCGTATGGTATCCACATACCTGTTGATATCATTAGTAACTAGAAATAGAACCCATTTATACCTTCAGTGATTTTCTTTCAGTGAACTCCTGGTACTCAACAGATATCCCTTGTTTTTATGTCAATTTTCAACAGTTTGAATGAGTATGCCACTGCCATTGACTGAGATTTCTGCTGTCATCCAGACACTGCAACAATGGGGAATTTTAGCACAATATTTTAAGGTATTACTATTGTGTCTGGATCATTGTAAAGGGTTATCATGTTCTTTAGTAACTGTGACAGTTAATGTAAAACAGCACATCATTCTGAAGCCTCAGATTGAATTGTCATTCTGCCCATCAGTCTTTTCTCCTGTACTTATTTCCAAGTCTTGGGCCATGGATTTCCACTGGATTTTTTCCATGCACATGGGCAAAGTACTGCAGTGGTTTGCCATTGTCTTCTGCAGGATGGCTGATGCAGAAAGCATTTAAAAATCGACAATCAACATGTTCAAGCACGTTACGTATGTAGATGCATCCTCAGCAGCTTGGTACCAGAATCCAGGCTTCTGGATCAGAGGTAGGGGCACTAACACTATGTCACAAGACTTCCTGAAATTTCACTACTCAGTCTAAAAGATGACAGGTGCAAAAGGTACATTTGCTGTAATATGTATTATAGAGATAGTTCAACAAATGGATTCAAGGTGGCACCAACACCGGTCGACTCTTTGCAAGCTCTCAACAGAAGATATTATTGTCACATTTCTTATAACCGTTCACACTTTTAAACTTAAATTCTAAGTCTGTCTTTGTGCATCTCCTGTGCAGCCATAGCCTTGTATACCTCACTCTGTCTAAACACCCTATGATCTGTACGTCCTTGTTTGCTATGATCTACCTGTACTGCTGACAAAACAAGACTTTTCACTGTACTTAGATACATGGGATGACAATGAATCAAATCAAACTTTCTCCTTTGTTTTTAATGTCACTGGTGAATGCAGGTGAGTGGGGAAATGAGGAGATAGTCTTGCCCAGTAGGTGGGGGAACCTTTACATTTTTTATGGATGTTCCAAGAACAGAACAAACAGAGCGTTATGGGAATCTATGCAGCATTTTGGCAAATGTGAGATCCACAATGACGTTTTGAGAATAGAAGATGTAAGATTTTGAAAGGAATTGGCATAAACTAAACATTGTAATTTTAAAGGACAAGCAAGAACTGGATGAAATCTGCTACTCTCATAGATAAATCTTTGAAGGTAGAAGGACTGTTTATAATGTTGTTTAAAAAAAGTAAAGACTTTTATTTTATAAGTAAAGGCATAGAGGACAGAAGTTAGAAGGTTATGGTGAACATTATAAATTGTGGAATTGGCTTCATTTAGCATATTTTAACCAGTTCTGGGCACTACACCTCAAGAATTGTGCCAAAACCTTGGGACAGGTATAGTGGAGATTCACCAGACAATGTCAGGATAAAGAACTAATTATGCAGAATGATGGTGGAAGCTGGAATTGCTCTTCTTTGAGCAGACTGAAAGGAGATTTCTTAGAAGTGTTCAAGATTATGGTGGGTTTTTATACAGCGGATAGAGTAATCTACCCCCAGGTGAATAGAGGAAGCGCTTCAGTGATACCATCAAGGCTTCACTGGTGAAGTGTGGCAATATCACAGACATCTGAGAATCACTGGTCCAAGATCATCCAAAGTGGAGAAGCATCTGGAAAGGCATTGAGCAGCTCGAGATCTGTTGTCAGGAAAATGTGGAATTCAGGTGAAAACAGCAAAAGGAGCATGCTGCCCACCTCATCCCTTCCCATGGCCACCTTCTGCCCCAAATGTAACAGAGCGTGCGGTAGCCACATTGGTCTGTACAGCCACCTGTGGACTCACCCTGAGATTCAAAGAGAGTTATCCTTGTCTGTGAGGGCCTGCCAATAATGATGAGGGAAAACTGATTCTACATGCAGGCAAGAGTGGAACTGGACTAAACAGACTTATAATAATTTCCCAAAAAAAAAGATGAAATATGGTGGGTCAGGAGTTTAAAAGAAATCTTTCTAATATAATGAGTTTTTATGATTTGGAGCACTTTGTCTGAAAGCATGGTAGAAGTTGAATAAACAATAACTTTCAAAAGAGAATTGCTCAAAAAGGAAACGCTTTCAGTGCTATGGGGAGAACACAGGCACAAGGCTAATTGAATAGTTTTTTCAAAAAGTCAGCAGATACTTAATGCACTGGATGCTTTGTATCTGTGAAATTTGATTCTATGACCTAAGTTACAAGATGAGCACAGCTTGTAGGGGAATGATTAATTCACAAGATCTGGTGGATATGTTTGACAAAACCTTTCCTAATTGTGTTAAGGTGATAGTATAAATCATTAAATGGAGCCATTTCATCCTTCACACACACTTTAAGTATGTTCTTTCTTTCTACTTCCTCCTATTAAAATATTTCCCAAGTACCTTTTTGGTGAAGCATTTCTGTCAAGCATTAGAAATTTTGTTGGGGGGGAATAAATCTGATCCTAAAAGTTTCATTTCACCATGAAGAGTTTAGTTTGTGTTTTAGCCAGATTGCTAATATATCACTTGTTATATTAATTGACATAATACATTAATTAGCATTGCTTCTGTTTTGCAAAACACACAAGTGTTGATACTCAAGCCTGGGAACGTTTAATTTACTTTGGTTTAGATTAAAAACTCAAATCATAAGATAATAGAATATAGTTATAACTTAAATACTTAATGGAACTTACTGGACAAGTTTGTTCGCTTCAAATTTCAGCCTAAAACTAGTATGTAGTAAGTCCAAGTTAAACAATTAAACTACAAACAAAAATGAATTGAAAATGTCCATAATGAAATATAACTCACACTCTCGATGTTGGATATGTAGACTCTAAGCACACATGGCTGAAGACCAATGCTGTATGTAGAAAATAATTCACTAATGTTGAACCCTCAAAATCCAAACAAACTTGAGGTGTCTTTTTTCTGGAAAAAGCAACGTTCCCAGGTGATGGGATTGACTGGATTTCTCTACAGAGAGCTGACATGGACTGGATGAGCCAAATGATCAATCTATTGTTGTAGATGAACACTCGACTGTACTGGCGCTGCACATTATCATATCAAAGCCCCATCATTAAGGGTAGATTAGACCATAAAATGTAGAGTAGCATTAGGCTATTCAGCCCATCAAGTGTACTCCACCACATCATGGCTGATATGTTTGTCAACCTCATTCTCCTGCCTTCTTCCCATAATCCTTACCAGTCACAGTGGTTAGCACTACTGCCTCACAGCACCAGGGACCTGGGTTTCATTCCAGCTTTGTGTGACTGTGTGGAGTTTGCACGTCCTCCTCGCGTCTGTGTGTGTTTCCGCTAGCTGCTCTGGTTTCCTCCCACAGTCCAAAAATGTGCAGGTTAGGTGGATCGGCCATGCTAAATTCCTTAATGTCAAAGCATGTGCAGGCTAGGTGCATTAGCCAGGGTGAATGTGAGATTACCGGGATGGTGTTGGGTCTGGGTAGGATGCTCTTCGGGGGGTCAGTGCTAACCTGATAGACCAAATGGTCTCTTTCTGCACTGTAGGGATTCTATAATTCAATCAAGAACCTATCTACAGCCCTCTGTGGCAATGAATTCCGCAGATTAACAACCCTCTGGATGAAGAAATTCCTTATCATTTCAGTTCTAAAGGGTTGCTCCTTCCCTCTAAGGTATTGTCTTTGGGTCCTAGTCTCTCCTATTAGTGGAAACATCTTCTTCACGTCCACTCTATTCAGGCTTCTCAGTATTCCATATGTTTCAATGAGTCCCCATCATTCTTCCAAACTCCATTGAGCACAGACCCAGAGTCCTCAAATGCCCCTCATATGACAAGCCCTTCATCCCATGGATCATTCTTATAAGCCTGCTCTGGAACCCCTCCAATGCCAGTACGTCCTTCTTTAGATATGGGACCCAAAACTGCTCACAATACTCCAAATGGGGTCTGACCAGAGCCTTATAGAGCCTCAGCAGTACATCCCTGCTCTTGTATTCTAGCCGTCTTGAAATGAATGTTAACATTGCATTTGCCTTCCCAAATCCCAACTGAACCTGCATGATAATGTTAAGCAAATACTGAACTAGGATTTCCAAGTAATTTAGAAAATAATCTATGTCTCCATTCTTCATACCAAAGTGCATAACCTCACATTTTCCCACATTGTAATCCATCTGCCACTGCTTTGCCTACTCTCCTAGATTGTCCAAGTCTTTCTGCAGCTTCCCCATTTCCTCAGCACTACCTGCCCCTTTACCTATCTTTGTGTCGTCAAAAAATGTAGCAACAACACCCTCAATTCCTTGTTCCAGACTGTTAATGCAATCCTGAAATAGATACATTTATCCCTACTCTCTGCTTTCTGCCAGTCAGCCAATCCTCTATCCATAGTAGTTCCTTGTCCCTGACATCATGGGCTCTTATTTTACTTAGCAGCATCCTGTGTAACACCTTGTCAGGGACCATTTGGAAATCCAAAAAGATAACGTCCACTGGCTCTCCTTTAACTAATTTGCCTATTCCCTCCTCAAAGAATTCTAACAAATTTGTCAGGTATGACATCTCCTTGACAAAGCCATCCTGACTCAGCCCTATATTACCATGCACTTCCAAGTACTCCATAATCTCATCCTTGATAATGGACTCTAAATTCTTGCCAATGACCAAGATCAGGTTTACTGGCCTATAGTTTCCTGTCTTCTGCCTCCCTCCCTTCTTAAACAGGGGTGTTACATTAGCCATTTTCCAGTCCACTAGCACCCTCTCTGACTCCAGTGATTCCTGAAAGATCACCACCAATGCCTCCACAATCTCTTCAAGCTATCTTGGGGTGTAGTCAATCTGGTCCAGATGATCTATCCACCTTCAGATCTTTCAGCTTCCACAGCACCCTCTCTTTATTGACGGCCACAATACCCTTCTCTTCCCTCTGAATCTCTTTAAGTTCTGGTATCTGGCTGTCATCTTCCACTGTGAAAACTGATGCAAAGTACCTGTTCAGTTCCCCCACCATTTCTTTGTTCCCCATTACTACTTCTCCAGCCCCATTTTCCACTCTTGCCTTTTCCATTCTCTCTTACCTTTTAAACATCTAAAAAATCCTCTTGCAATCTTCTTTTATATTACAAGCTAGCTTATTCACATATTTCATCTTCTCCCCCCTCTATTGCTTCTTTAGCAATGCTCTGCTGGATTTTAAAGGTTCCCAATCCTCTGGCTTTCCACTGGTCTTCATCACATCGTACGCTTTCTCTTTTGCTTTTACTGCCCCCCCTGAGGGGTTCCTTTACCTTAAGCTCCCTAATCAAGTCTGCCTCATTACACATTTCCAAATCCAGAATTGGCTGTTCCCTAGTGGTCTCTACCACAAGCTGCTCCAAAGAAAACCTCATAGGCATTCCACGAGCTCCTTTTCTTGAGATCTGCTGCCAATTTGATTTTCTCAGTCCACTTGCATATTGAGGTTCCTCATGATTATTGTAATGGTACCTTTCTTACATCCTTTTCCACCTCCTGATTTATTTTCATCCCCAAATCCTGACTGCTGCTAGGAGACCTGTACATAAGAGTCTTTTCTCCTTTGACGTTCCTCAGGCCTACCCACACCGGTTCTATGCCTACCAACTCTATATGACTTCTTTCTAACAATTTACTTTCATTACTTGCTAACAAGGCGTCCCTGCCCCTCTCTGTCCATCTGCCTGACCTTTCATTCAGACGTATATCCTTGGATATTTAGTTCCCAGCCCTAATCCCCTTGCCCCATGTCTCCCCTTGAAGCCACAACATTGTACTTGTTAATTTCAATCTCTACCAGCAGCTTATTTACCCTGTTTTGTATACTGCATGCACTTAAGTACAACACCCTCAGTCCTGCATTGACTGCTCCCCTTCTCATTATTGTCCCCTCATCTGCTGTGCCCACAGTTAGATCCTGAACAATTCCATACTCACTGTCCTATTATTTGTTCTGGAAACTTTAACAGTCTCTGCTAAGCCCTCTTTGTCCTTTAAATTTTTTCATAATTTTCCATGCAACTGAACCAACCCCTCCATTAATTAGTTTAAAGCCCTTACTACAGCCCTCATTATGCAATTTGCCAGGACCCTGATCCCAGCATGATTCAAGTGGAGCCTGTCCCATCAGAACAGCTTTCTCCTTCTCCAGTACTGGTGCCAAAGTCCCATGAATTCAAACCAGTTTCTCCCACACCAATCTTTGAGATTATTGAAATACAATATATGATGCCAGTTTAATAATGGTAACTGTTCATGCAACACGTCCTTTTTTTCTGACAATATATTTAAGAAATCAGCAATAGAATTTCCTTTTAAAAGGATGTAATGAAAGTTGTCGCTCCAGCAAACAAACCTCAGACTATAAGAATCTAATAGGAAAATCTGTGTGCATGACATAGTACAACGCACTGTGAAAGTTTCTTGTAAAAAATATTCAGGATCATCATCACTGTCACTTCCTTAGAACTAAGAAAAGTTCAAGAAAAGAGGCCATTCTGGCCTTCCATTCACATTCCTACAGCAGGCAAACTTTCCTGTTTATTTCGTATATTAAGCATTGTATTTTGAAATATTCAATTTTTCCTGATTAAGATGCCACTGAGTTAAATTTTCAGGTATCTTTTCGTATTTAATGCTGTATTTCAACAACAACTTGTGTTTATATAGTACCTTTAATGTGGCACCCAAGGTGCTTCACAAGAACACTACAAAAACTGTTTTATATTGAACCACACCAGGAGATATATTGGGATAGATGATCAAAAGCCTGTTCAAAGATGCATATTTAAAGAGAAAAGAGTGGAAGACAGACTGAAAGGTTTGGAGATAAAATTCAAGAAATTAAGACATTGGCAGCTGAAAGCACAGCTGCCAATAGTCGAGTGATTAAAATCGGGGATGCTGCAGATACTACCAGAAGGAAAGGTGCACGGAGATCGGTAAGATAGTTGGGCTGGATGAGATGACAGAAACAGGGGATTGTGAAATTAAGGTTAAGAATTTCAAAATCAAGGCATTATTATAACAGGATCCAATGTAGATCAGTGAGCACAAGGCTGATGGATTAGCAGGCATTGTTAAAATTTCGGGCATTCACAGCAGAATTATGATGTCCTCAGGTTTACAGAAGGTAGATTGAGGGAGGCCAGTCACAAGTGTGTTGGGTCTTATTTCTTTAAAGTGTAAAGATGTATATCTTTTGTTCAGGTTGTTTTTGGAGCTAACCTGAATATAGAAACCCATGTTTAATTTTCCAAAACTGATACATTTCTAATGAAACTCCGATAAGTATATAATGCTTTCAAAAAATATCAACTTGTTAAACAATTGAATTACAACATGATCCTCGTTCTATTACATCCCTATTAACATCTTGCATTTAATTTCATTGATGAACAGTCAAATGATTCAAATTGAAATAAAACTCAGGAAAATTGAAAAATAATTTGCTAACTCTCTATCCACCTGTTTCAAGTAACATAAAGTCAATACCTGATGAACGGAGATAACCGAAGTTTGGATAAACAAGTATGTTTTAAGAAGGACCTTAAAAGAATAGAAGGAGGTGAGATCTGAAATTTAAACAGAAAGTGCTGGAGATATAAACAGGTCTGGCAGTATCTGTGCAGGGAGATAGCCAGAGTTAAGGTTACCATTCCATGTGGCTTCTTCAGAAGTTCAGATGCTACCAGGCCTGCTGAGTTTCTCCAGCCTTCTGTTTGTGTTTGTTTCAGATTTCCAGAATCTGCAGTATTTTACATATATCCTGATTATTATAAATTTGTTCAAAAGTAGAAATTTCCCTCTTTACAGTTATGGTGGTTTGCCCCAAGGTAATTTCCCTGCTTATTTCTTCATGCCCCGCAGTCCATGCTTTTTCCTGTTCAGTTACTGATAAGGTGAGCAATATGTCGAAGGGCAAGAAACACTACCTTCCTCCTGTGTGCTTAAAAAGAAGCACAAGCCCCATTCCCCAAAGGTACTCTGCCTGGAAGCAGTCGTACGTCCTGCTCCTCCACCAGCACTGAAAATTTGCTGTTTCTACTAACGTTCGTGTCTTGTAACCCTGAGTGTGACCCTACCCAAGCCTGGGGGAAATCACACGGAGGCAGAGAGAGCCATCCTCACGGAGTTCTCAAATGATCTTGTTGCCCTTTCCTTTAACCTGGAATAATGATCAATTAACAGGGGGTGATAGCCGTCGGTGCGATCACACAATGACGGTATATTCACCATTTGGCTGTAAATACACGAAAATGTACAAGTTACTTCCCCAGACAGACAGGCAAATATGGTTTTCTTTTTGGCTCAACAGAACTGGATTAACGTTTGTTCTATTAAACCAGAAGGCGCAGTGAGTTGCAGTTAGCAGTGTCTGAACTATAAAAGATGATTAATATGACAATCTTTCGGAGAGAGCCGTGAAATCACTGTGCACTGCCGCCGGCCAATGTTCTGTTCTCCGCTGAAACGAAATTTTAAAACAATCTAAAATCTAAACATAGCTTATAACATATTGGAAAGGGGTGTGGTGGAATTCTGGTTGGCAGTTTAGTGTGTATCATCCATGCTCTTTCTTCTCCAAAGTCTTTTACAACAACCTCATTAGAAAGTCGCAGAGACAGAATGAATTGCAACAAAAACGCAGAGATTTAGCAAATGGAAACTAGGTCAACATAATGCAATAGAGTCCCTCAGAAGGGGGTTGAGCAGAGAGAGGTTCATCTGTGAAACCAGGCTCTTCCAAACGTACTGTTGCAAGTTAAAGCCACACAACAATAATATCTCAAAGTGTGCGCTAATCTATACCCAGAGTATAACTTGATGCGGACTAATAGGTAAAGACATTCATTTAATAGTGCATGTGTAAGGTACAACTCGATTTTACCTGAGAACACATGCCTCTGTGGGACTGCAGCAGAAGGAGAAGCGAGCTGTTTGAACATGCACTGCCCTCCCTTTCTAACTGAGAGAAGCTGCAAAACCCGCGCTGGGGCGAAAAAGTTAGCAGCTCTGCACAAAACCACTCGAAAGAGACGGAATCCGACTGTCAAGGACGATAATTACTTACCGTATAAACTTGTGGTGTTGCGCGCAGAGTAAAAGCAGAGCTGTGAATTTTAACGCGATCAATTCCATTTTATTTCCCTAAACTTAGGGATGTCAATTCATTTAAGAGAAGACCTGTTCGTGTTGCAGGGCTGTCAGTATAGAGCTGAGAGCTTGGCTCTTTCCCATGTTGGAGATGGTTGATGTGGAAGCCGGAGGTCCTCTTCTGGGCTCTCTACAGATCGCGGAAGGTAACGGTGTTATCAGCAAACGCAATCAGAAGCCAGTTTTTACCTCTTGAGTACCCAACACTCTCTGCCCACATCCGCAATCTGCGACCAGTTAAAGAGATAGCGCCAACTCCATCCCTCTCGGTGTAACATTTAAAGAGGCATTTCCCCATATTTGAAAAACAGCGATTCCTATGTAAACACTGTACTACTGAAAAAAGTGTGGCACCATGGAACCATGTATTTATTACAAGATTATTGATTATCTCGTCAAGCTATTAGCAATTTGGTGAGTTTTCTACTTTATTAAATTGTCTATACTTGTACTAATTTAGACAATATTAATATTGAAGTTCTTACATTGCAGCACAACTAGAAAAAAAAAAGTAATAAACCGAGGTGTTTAATTTCCTCATTTGGTCAGCTTTCAATGATGGGTTACTGAGTGAACATATGAACAAGGATAAACAGGTAAAGACTTCTGGTCCATTAGTCGCTAACTATGACTGCCAAGCTGTGCAACACAATGTGCAGGCTGTCCAAGCTCTCTGGAAGCCAGTGACCATCCACCAAACGCTAAAAACAGGTTTAAAACCCAAAGGGAGAAAATTGGTAAGTACCCCTCCAAGACCCTGGGGCACTTCAACTCCACAGGCCCCTCTGATTCTGAGTAACATCAATATCGACCTTCTCTTTCTTTTATTCTTTTATGGGAGGTGGGCATCACTGGCTGAACCAGGATTTATTGTGCACCCCTACTTTCCCCTGGTGAAGGTGATGGTGAGCTGCCTTCTTAAACTGCTCAGTCTGTGTGGTGTAAGCAGACCCACAGAGCTAGTCAGGAGGGAGTTCCAGGATTTTGATCCAGCAACAGTGAAGGAACGGTAATATGTCTGTATATGTATAAAATTTCATTCCAGGTAAGAATGGTGTGCAAGCGAGAGGGCAACTTGTGGATATTTTTAATCAGACTGTTCAGATATGTTATAACACAACTGGGGCAGTTGGGATTTTTGTGCTGAAGAGGTAAGGGCACCAATATCATGCCACAAGGGCCCTGGAGGGGAATTCATGCACTGTCCATCACCTTCAGCTCTCTTTGAAGAAATTTGGTCAATTAATGCATAGTAGTCAAACTGGCAGCTCGTAATCTTAGTAGCTTTAACATGCAATTGTTTTGTCATGGCAGTGAGCTATTATTGTGTATGTGCAGAGAGACTAAACAAACAAGGGCTGTTCGCTTTAAAGCACAGGAGGTTAAAAGGAGAACTGGGATAAAGTACGCAGAAAGAAACTCTTTTCACTGGCAAGTGCATCATTAATCCAACAGCACAGATTTTAAGATGATTGACAAAAGAACCAAAGGAGAGATGAGTAGAATTATTTTATACATCAAGGTGATTGATTTTGGAATTTGCTGTCTGAAAGAGTGATGTAAGAAGATTGAATAAAACTTCTCAAAAAAAAGGAATTGGGTGAGAAGTTGAAAAGGAGAACTTTGCAGGACTAGGTGAAAGAGAAGTCCCACTACTTGGAGAGCTTATTCAGAGCCAGCATTGGCACAAGGGGCCAAATGCTTCCTTCTGCACTGTCTGATTCTGTGATTCTTGGAATTGCCGACACCTAGAATTGATTGGGAACTCAAGCTAGGCTTCTGCTCTTGATCTCTGCTGGAAGTGCAGGTGTGAATTGAATGAGGATGGGTTCAGGTCCTGGCAATGTTGATCTTTCAGAAAGTTGGCAATGATATGGTGTTCTGTAAAATTAATGACAGTCAAATATTTGTCTGCTTGTTTACTTCAACGTAAATTGCTGCCCTTGGAATGAAACAACATGTTTGGTTGCTACTTTTTCTTTCTGACAAAGACATCATCCTTGATGAAGTTGTATAAGTCATATATCCATCCTTCAGCCTCCTTCCTGAAACACTTCAGACTGAACAGTTGAACTGATCCTAAGAAATATAATATTCCAAGCAAATTTATATAGGAGGGTTTATTAACCCCTTGCAGACTAATTTCAGCTCTGATATGGAAGGTCTTTTTGTATCATTTTAAATTAATTTATTATTTTATCTGTACATAAATGAGAAGAGGTAGTTTATTTGTAGAACTGATTATAGGTGATGGACCTGAAATGTTATCTCTGTTTCTCTCTCCACACATTGCCAGATTTGTTAAGTACTGTACTTCCACTGTTTCTGTTCTCAATGCACCTATGCCTGACAGAGAATAAAGATACACATTTCCTACTTGTGGAATTGGTTGCTGGCAAAACAGGAACAATTTTCAAACCTGAGACTACTACCAAATAGAAGACAAGGACAGCAGGTGTATGAATAAGTTACCATCTGCAAGATGTGCCCTGAATCACACAGTACAGGTCAAAATCGTCTTGCAGGCCTGACCTCTCTGACCTCACAGAAACCTGGGCTGACCAGTGCGGGAACAAGACCTGACCCCATGGTGACGTGACGTTAAGGAGGCCCAAACGAATGGACCACAAGACCCTTGGAGCACTCAGGGCTGCGACTGGTGTTCAGGACCCTATTAGGAGCACACACACACCTCTTGGAGCAGCAGACTTCCCTCACTGATGCCCGGAGTCAACTAGGAGTAGCCACCTACGCCGGAAGCGTGGGAGATGTGCCGGACTTCAGGTGAGACTCAAACTTTGGGGTTTCAAGTACCCTCTTGCCAGTGTACTCCTGGCAAACGTCCAAGCCACTGAGAATAAGATGGACAACCTTAAAGCTAGAATCACCTTCCAAAGGGAATTGAAACTGCTGTGTTTTAGAGACATGGCTCCCTCCTGCTATGCCTGACTGTGCCTTACAACCTGAGGGTTTCTCAGTTCACCAAATAGACTGCTTGGTGTCCCTGGGCAAGGCAAGGGGCAGTGGGACCTGCCGCAGAATCAACACATCCTGGTGCTCAGATGTGGCAACCCTGTTGAGTTACTACACACTAGACCTAGAATATCTCACAATAAAGTGCCGTCCCTACTACCAGGTGCGCGAGTTCACCTCCACTGCCCTGACAGCAGTCTACATCCCACCCCATGTGGAAGTGAAGAGTGCACTTGACAAAGTATACAACTCTAAAAATAGTTTTGAGAAGGAATACCCTGAGGCCTTGTTAATCGTAGCCAGTGACTTCAATCAGGCCAAGCTCAAGAACGTGCTACCAAAATACTATCAACACATCTCCCGTCCTACCAGAAGTCCAAACATCCTTGACCAGTGCTATACAACCAACATTCCCCTTCCGTGTTTTGGAAAATCAGATCACTATACGTGCTCCTCTTCCCAGCTTAAATAAATTAAAGTGTGAGGACCCAGAGAAGAAAGTAGTGCAGTGATGGTTGGAGGCAACGGAAGGGCTCTATGGGACTGCTTACAGTCAGTGGACTGGTCCATATGCAAGAAATCATAATTGATGCCAATCTAAATGAGTTTGCCGCAAAGTTTCAGACTTTATTAGTAAGTGTGTAGAAGACTGTGTGCCACCGAAGTTAATTCCAATGTTAATCCAACCAGAAACCATGGATGAACTGGGAGATCCACTCTTTACTGAAGTCCAGGTCTGAGGCATTCAAGTCAGGCAACCCTGACCTGTACAGGAAATCCAGGTATGACCTTTGTAAAACCATCGGAGATACCTCCCTCCCTCCCCATCCCTCGCTCCCTCACTCCCCGTCTCTCCCTTCCCCTCCCTCAGTCCCTTGCTCCCTGTCCCTCGATCCCTCGCTCCCCATCTCTCCCACCCCGTCCCTCGCCCCCTCCCTTGCTCCCTCTCTGTACCTCGCTCCCTCCCTTCCTCCCTCTCTCCCCATCCCTCAGTCCCTCACTCCCTGTCCCTCCCTCCCTCCCTCCCCCTCCCCATCCCTCCCTCCCTCTCCCCTCCCCGTCCCTCGCTCCCTCACTCCCTGTCTCTCCCTTCATCTCCCTCACCTCCCCCCTCCCTGTCCCTCGCTCCCTCGCTGTGTACTTAGCTCCACTATCCTCCTTAACCACTCACAATTGTGTGACTAAATTCTGCCGCAACTCTATTTGCAAGTTTGTTGACAACGCTACCGTTGCCAGTTGGATCTCAAACAACGATGAGACAGAATACAGGAAAGAGGTTGAGTGCTTAGCAGCATGGTGTAAAGACAATGATCTCTCCATCAAAACAAAGAAGCTGGTCATTGACTTCAGGAAGGGCAGTGGAGGGCACACCCCTGTCTACATTAATGGTGCTGAGGTGGAGATGGTCGCGAGCATTAAGTTGCTGGGAATGATGATCACCAACAACCTGTCCTGGTCCATGCACGTCAATGCAATGGTCAAGAAAGCATAACAATGCCTCTACTTTCTTAGGAGGCTAAGGAAATTTGGCATGTCCACATATACTCTTACCAATTTTTATAGATGCATTATAAAGAAAACATCATATCTGGATGCATAACAGTATGGTATGGGAACGGCTCTTCCTAAGACTGCAAGAAACTACAGAGAGCTGTGAACACAGCCCAGTCCATCACACAAATCAGCCTTCTATCATCGACTGTATCTATACTTCTTTCTGCTTCAGGAAAGCAACCAACATTATCAAAGAACCCTCCCACCCCGGTTATACTCTCTTTCACCCTCTTCTGTCAGGCAAAGATATAAAAGTTTGAATACACAGACGAACAGATTCAAGAACAGCTTCTTCCCCATTGTTGTCAGACTTTTGTATAGACCTCTCGAATGTTAACATTGGTCTCTCTCACTGCACCTTCTCTGTGGCTGTAACATTCTATTCTGCTACCCTGATGCACTTTGTATGGTACGATCTGCCTGTATAGCACACAAAACAACACTTCTTACTGTATCTGAGTACAATAAATCAAAGTCAAACCCCCAAATGAATTTGAAAAAAACAAATGCTGAAGAATTGAAGTCATGGCCTTTTATTCCAAGACTTCCATAAAACAAAGCAGAATTTAGATTGGAATCAGATCTGTACCTGAGTAGCCAGCAAGGAATGTAACAACCCATGAAAATCAACTTCAAAGTCATTGAGTACCTTTGGGATATCAGGCAATGGTCACTTTTACAAAATTAAAAGACAAATTGAGAAGGTGGGAAGTTTTCATAAATGTAAGCATTGTTTGCAGGAGCAATTATGTAAAAATGGGAAAGAAACAAGTAGTTTTAATATAATTGTCTGCAGATTTCTCTCTGTTATCCAGCAATTCCTGTGAAAAGATATATGTGGACATTGGGTAATTATGGAAATACACTTGACCATAACAACTTCCACAGATGACTAGTTGCTGGTACATATAGTCCGGCCAGGAAGACACATAACATATGACGCTGTATCTTTTCAGATGGTATTTCAAAAGTAAGGAATTCATGCTTTAGTTATACAGTCCATCACTAAGGCTCAAATAGAATACCGCCTTCTGTTTAGGCACTGAGCTTCAGGAAGGATCTATTGCTTTGGAAAGGGGTAGAGTACAAATTCATTGACAATACCAAGCTTTAAAGGGATGACATATAAGAGAGATTGCATAAACTCAGCTTGCATGTCCTTAGTTTAGATGTTTTTGCAACTAAATCTAATCAACATACAGTTTTTTAAATTGATAGGCAAGTGATTGACTTGTGATGGAGAAATTATCTCCTCCAGTGAAAGAAATTTGACAAAGAGTACGGGCTCAAGGTTAGAGATAGGAAGTGGATGGTCCAAAGAGAATGGAGCCCAAGGCTATCTCTCAAAAACAGATGTTTCAAGATTAGGAGGGTAAGATTTTTGTTAGTATCAAATGTAACTAAATGGATTTGGTGTATTTGATTGAATAGAATGAGATTTGTAGGGCTGAATGGGATACATCCAAGTTCCTAACAACAAATGCAGGTGTCTCTTCTGAAAACAGGTTCACAAGTGTTCAAGCAAAACTCCTACAAAATCAGCTCTGATGGACTGAACGTTGTGCCTGTATGGCAAAAAGCTACCTCTCCTCCAAGTTCTACTCTCTTAACTCTTAAATGACTATTGCTGCAGGGGAGGACAAGAAAACACTTCAAAGAGACCGTGAAGCTTTCCTTGATGCATGGAAGCATTGGCACGAATGACTAGAAGGGTCTTGCTACCAAGTGTTCAAAATGGTAACAATTTCTCCATCAAGCTACAGCACATGTTGAGTCCAACACCTTAACAATGAAGCACAGCAACAGCCGAGAAGGAAAGAAAGGGAAGCGGGTACTGCACTCCAGATTCCACTATCTCAAGGAGCACCCTTCTCGAAGTGCTGAAATGTATGCAGGCTGAGAATGGATGTATTCAGACACACGATGGGAGAAACTTGTGATCTCATGTGCATACTATTCTCAAATCGAGGGACAGCAGGTGACAGATCTATTACAATCAACTCAGCTAAGCAGGAAAATATGACACATCTGACAATGTAGCATGGAGTAGTGAGGATAACAGCAAGAACCTGCTGCATGTTGTCTTGAACATTAAGAACATCTCAACATCCCTCACAAAGATGAGCAAAGACCAGTGAACCAAAGAAGGAAGAATTGGAAAGAGTGACTAAAATCTTGATCAGAGGTGGTTTTTAAGCAGAGTTTTAAAACAGACAAGAGGATTTGAGATTAGGAGCCCAAGAAGTTGAAAACTTTGCTGCCAAGGAGGTTTGAGTTAGAGGATAGGAGAGTTCAGGAAATTCAGAAAGAGATAAAACATGAGAGAACTCTTGGCACCTGTAGGGATGTGCCACAAAAGGGCAGAGTTAGAAAGATCGGGTGGGAAGATTAAATTGAAGGGAGATTTTTCTAAGAAAAGATTGGTTAACCTTTTCAGTTCATGTACTGGTGCAAATTTTGGAAGGCTTTTATAAAGATGGCATTAACCAGTTCCTGGAGGCTCCATTTTCTAATGACAGTCATAGTCACAGAAACCACATCATTTTAGGTAGCTTCTTTACAGCTCATGTGAATAAAAAATGATGTAGGAGGATGACAAACCCAGATTGCAAGAACAACATTATTGAGGTTTTCTCCAGGGAAGGGATTTATTTCCATGTTTCTGCAAACAACATAATAGTATCCATTGTTCAATTGGAAAATTGCAAAAACGCTTCTAAATTACAGGTAGTTAGCTGGTTTCAAAGTAATCATACTGCCTACAATCAGTAATGCTGTAAATATTGAAATAGTAAATGTGTTTCACGAGGTCTATGGATGCCTGCCCTACTGGGTTACATTTGCACCTACTCCATTCTCTGCTCAGAGTGATTCACCAGTGGTGAAAATATTAGTCAGTTTTCTACCCTAAAGCAAAATGCAATCTCCTCGCTGATGGAATTAAAAATTAAAGATAATTGAGTTTGATTATAACAAATATATATTTCTTTAGAATTACATAGAACATAGACGATAGAACAGTAAAGCACAGTACAGGCCCTTTGGCCCATGATGTTGTGCTGACCTATTAACCTACTCTAAGATCAAAACTAACCTGCATACCCTTCATTTTACCATCATCCATGTGCCTATCCAAGAATTGCTTAAATGTCCCGAATGAATCTGACAAATCCTTACTTATAATAATAATATTTGTCTTAGCCCATTAGATTATAGTACTTGACTGCATCATAATTAGATAGTTCAAAAAGCTCATTAAAAAACAGAACATACAGAACTTTAATTCCTTCCGTATTTATACTGTTTGGAAGAAAAACCACAGAAGTTGCAGGCGATTTTGAGATCATTCGATTGCATCCTTCTGAACTGCTTGCAGCATTAAGATTTTGCATTATGTGCCATAACAGAGACAAACTTACAGCTTGGGCATGCTCAGCATTTAAGAGTTAAGACTGACACTATTGTATTTTGGTCAAGGACCTTACTCCTTCTGAAAATTGCATATTGGAAGGCTAGGAATCAGGGCTACCCTCTGAAAATGCAATTTTCAAGACATATGTGTTCCAGCTGTTTTTATGCAGATAGGATCCTCTACCCATTCTAGACCCCACTGACAATTGCAAATCCAACCTCACCACTTCTGGTTAAAGTCTGTAGTAAAGTTGCCATAGTCTTACCAGACCACAGAGCTACTCACTCATCAGAGAGAGACAACTGGTGGTGGTTTAACTGAGGAGTACCAGACTTGATGAATGATTGAATAAATGATTTATTGTCACACATATCTTGAAGATACAGTGAAAAGTCTTTTGTTGCCACAATCCATCACCGTTGGAGTGAATTTGAGAAGCAGAGTACTTCATGGTGACCTCTGCAGAAACTGAACCCATGAAGCTGGCATCACACTACTTTGCAGATCAGCCATCCAGCCAACCAAGCTAACCTGTGGTATAAAAGCTAAATGCTAATCCTAACAAGCTCTTAACCAAAATCTTAGAAATGTAATTTGTTGAGTTGAACCCATGGAAGAATGCAATACAATAATTCTATCATACTTTCCTGAGCTGAAATCATCTAATGCTGTCATCATTCTAAAAGTTAGGTCTATTCATATGCTTAGTGTTTGACTTCTATTAATATATGTGAGGCATTAGCCACATTTTCTAACCTATACCATTGCAGTCCTGAATTCAATGTTACTACTAGTTGTAACATGCTACAGGTAGTTGATTAAAACAGACATTAGGAGTACATTCCATTAGATCTTGTCAAACCTTCACATGGTTGGGTGTGATCTGAAAATGGAATGGTATTTTAGCAAATGTTGCAGCATATGACCACTGACAGATGACAAGTTGTGACTGAACCCTTTGAGGGGTGAATCAAGAGCCAGATTAGGCAACATTGTCAGAACTCAAACATAATTCAATTTCTCCCATACAACCAGTAACAAAGCAACAAAGAGTTACTGCACAAGGAGTGGGAAACCTGAAAACACCTTCCAAAAAGCTGCTGAGGCTGAAGTTCAATGGAAAAACTTGAAACTGAGGTTGACAGCTTTTTGTGAGAGGGTATTAACAATTATGGAATTGAGATTGGTAGCTGGGGTTAAAATACAGATCAACAATAATTTCATTAAATGATGGAACATGTTCAAGGGGCTGAATGGCCTTCCTCATCTTATGTTGCTATATATGGTAATTTCAAACATTTGTGACTACCCACTGCCTTTGAGATGATACTTCTGGCAAGATGGAATTGTGACAGCTTTAACACTTATAGACTATGAAGGTAAATTTCTCTTGCCTATTTAGGTTAAAAAATGCCCTTGCCACTGATATCAATGATTCTGGATAAAGATGTGTCACCTCTTCTTCATTCTAATCACTAAAGCTACTGTTCTATCACTGTCTATAGTCCAATTTCACCGATTTAAATTCTCTCTTTATGATATTCCCCTCCCTGCAATGATTTGTAATAATATTCACACAGTTTCTAAGATTTTGAGTAAATCTATTTATTTCTCTACTACCTCCCAGGACTGGAGTGTGCTCATACGTAACAATAGCTTACATAGTTCATTGTTATAATTAGTACCTCTGTTAATCAGTGTATGGCTGAGAGACATTGCTAATGATCTCTGCTCAAGTGATGTATGCAGATGTGACTACAATGGCAAAATTATTTTGTACAGAAGTGTTTCACATATAAGAGGTTTTCTATAGATGTGGTTGTGAGGCTCTTAAAGCTGTAAAATCTACCTTATTTACATTATGGTTCTGAATATCAATACACATTATAATGCAATCATCAGATTTCAATAACAGCTGAAGAAACTCAATATAGCCAGTGCCGTGGCCCTATCTCTGTCCTGTACGGATTGGCAACAGTGTCATACAGTCTCTACTCTAGAAATAACATCTGTACAGCTATTATATTTCTGCACATCTTTCTGACTTGGATGATCCAAAGAAAAAATGAGCCTGAGCACCCTCTTACCAGCCTCATAGCCCTGCCAACATAGCTGGCTCTGCCATTGGTAAAACTGCTTGAGACAAATATAGCATAAGCCTACAAGTCAAGAATCTAAATTGTGGAAGTGATGTAACTGCCAGTGAGATTCCAGAACTCTTAGTCTTTGTGCATTTACATCCACGTGTGGTAAAATGAGGCCACAGCGAGTTTAATCCCTGGGTCTTATTAGGCTGCTGCTAGTTATTAGTTCTAGTTATTAGAGTTATTAGAATGTAAGGAAAGTAGGCAGAAGGTAGCTGGTGGAATGTGAAAATCCAGCAGCTAAGGGTCTATAATGACACTCTGGTATGTGTGTCAACTGGAATGGAAGGAAGTCCATGCTGGGATGTGTAAACCTTTAATGCACCTTGATTAAGTAAGCCTGTTTCTCAATGACTTCACAGAGGAAAGTAAAGAGAAACTTACCGGAAGAGCCTCTTATACTTCAATGCTCTTCTCCGTTGACTTTACCTGGTGAAAAAGCTGCTGCAGCCTCCCCACTCACATTGGAGTGAAAATCCCAATCATGCCCAGTGACTTCATTGTACTATAATTTGCATGTTTAAAGAAGGATCCCACCAGCATCATTTGAGTACCTTTGCTATTATCCATATTGCACGAATAGATTGTGTATGCAGTTGATGGGCTTGGAAGAGAAATCAGCAAGTAAATCACTTGATCAATTAAGGGGAGATGGTTGTGTAATGGTGATGTCAGTAGACTAGTAATCCAGAGGCTCATCTATTATTCAGCTAACATGGCTTAAATCCAATCATGGTAAAAATTGAAAACATATGGAATTGAAAGCTGAGCTACAGGGAGAGGCTGAATAGGTTGCAGCTACTTTCCCTGGACCATCAAAGGCTGAGAGGTGGCCTTACAGAAGTTTATAAAATCATGAGAGGCATGGATAGGGTGAACAGCCAAGGTCTTTTTCCCAGGGTGGGGGAGTCCAAAACTAGACGGCATAGGTTTAAGGTGAGAGGGAAAAGATTTAAATGGGAACTAAGGGGCAACGTTTTCACTCAGACAGTGGTGCATGCATGGAATGAGCTGCCAGAGGAAGTGATGGAAGTTGATACAATTACAACATTTAAAAGGTATCTGGATGGGTATATGAATAGGAAGGTTTAGAGGGAAATGGGCTAAATACTGGCAAATGGGACTAAATTAATTTAGGATATCTTGTCGACATGGATAGGTTGTACCAAAGGGTCTGCATCCATGCCATACATCTCTGTGATACTCGGTAATTGTGACCATGGAACTCTCACTACTTGTTGTAAATACTCATCTGGTTCACCAATATCCTTTAAGGAAGAAAATGTGCTGTCCCTACCTGGTCTCCAGATCCATGGCAATTTGGTTGATTCTTAACTGGCTCCTGAATTGCACTATCACTTAAATTTAAGGGCAATTAGAAATAAATACTGTATGTGTCAGAAGCATCCCATGAAAAAGTAAATGCAACCTACCTCTTTGGTAAGGAGGGTTAAAATCGAGTTCAACATTCATGTCTGAGCTTGCTATGCATTCACTGCTATGTTCCATACAATACAAAGAAGAAATGAAAATGTCAGTTTTGGAGATGATGTGAGACAAAACAAATCTCCAGGAGTATTTATAAGCTCTATTTGTAAAGCTTTGTGTCATGGATAGAATGGAGAAGCAGGAGCTATTCTCCTTAGAGAAGACAAAATTGATATATTCAATATCATGAGGAATCTTAACAGAGTAGTTAGAGATTTTTTTTTCCCATTGCAAAAAGATTGAGAATGAAGACACTGATTTAAGGAGAATGGCAAAAGAGCTAGAGGTGATCTAAGGAAAGTCTCTTTTTATAAACACAGCATATGGTTAAGTGCTGGAATTCACTGCCTGAGAGCGTGGTGAAGGCAATTCAATCGAGGCTTTCAAAAGAGAATTAGTTAATTATCTGTAGGTCTATTGGGAAATGGTGAGGAATTGGAATGAGCTGAGTTGTTCTTCTACTACCATTCTATGATTCAATGTATGTGTTTGAGAAACTGGCTTAAGCATCACAAAACAATAAAAGACAGCCACTAATGTTGAGCCAACCTATTGCCAAAAAGTAGGAAGACTAAACCAGAATCTTAACACTTGAATATGGGTGCTCAGCCAAGCATTAACACCATTAACAGAATTAACATACTGGAGCTGTTTCATTAAAGATTCTTCACATAATCTGATCCCATCATATTTTTTAATTTCTTTCTTAATTTTGGATTTATTCCTAAATCAATGTTCTTACTTTCTCAACTTTGTGAACAGATTCTTTCTTCACATCTACAGATGCTGAAAATTAATTTGTGTATGAAGAGCAAATTTGAACTTGAATAAAATTAAAAAAAGAAATGTGGATGCTGGAAAAATAAAACATTAACAGAAATTGCTGGAGAAACCCAGCAGGCCTGGCAGCATCTATGGGAATAAAGCAGAGTTAACATTTCAAGTCCAGTGACTCTTTAACCAGAACGTTTTATTCATGCTGATGCTGAAGTGGGGTTGGGTAAGGGAAGAGGTGAGTGGATAGGTGGACCCCAGAGAGAGAGAGAGACATGAAAAGTGTAGGTAAACAGGGAGATTATGGATAGCAGGCCAGGAGAGAAGAAAAGCTGAATATGTGATAATGAGAGTTAAGAGTGAGAAAAAGGTTAGCTGTGCAGAATGCAACCCAGATGTGATAATGGGCCTAGGAGTATGTCGGAATGGCTGACTGGGCTAAAAGCAACCCATGTCATAACAGGACCAGGTGTAGGGTGGGTGAAAAAGATGGAAGGATGGAATCAGGCTCTAAAGTTATTAAACTCAATGTTGAGTCCAAGAGGCTGCAAGGTCTCCAAGTGGAAAATGAGCTGTTGTTCCTTGGGCTTGTGCTGAGGCCACTGGAACACTGCAGCAGGCCTGTGGCAGAAACATTGGCATGGGATCACAGTGGTGTGTTGAAGTGGTGGGCAACAGGAAGCTCAGGGTCATCTTTGCAGTCGAGCATAGGTGTTCTGCAAAACAGTCACCCAGCCTGCGTTTCGTCTCCCCAGTGTAGAGGAGACCACATTATGAAAAGCAAATATAGAAGACTAGATTGAAAGAAATACAGATAAATTGCTGCTTCACCTCGATGATATGTGTGGGTGTTGGAGTGGTGAGGAAGGAGGAGGTAAGTTGGCAGGTATTACACCTTCTGCGATTACATAGGACTGTGCTATCAGAGTGTGAGGAGGTGTTGAGAATGGGGGAGGAGTGGACCAGAGTGTCCAGAAGAAATAGTCCCTGCAGAATGCTGGCAATGAAGTGGAGGGGAATAAGTGTCTGGTTGAAGCATCCCATTGGAGGTGATGGAAACAGCGTTTTACAATCCTTTGGATTCGGACTCTGGTAGAGTGGTAAGTGAGGACCAGAGAGACCATATCATAGCTGTGGGAGGGAAGTGAAGGAGTGAGGACAGGTGTGTGGGAGTGGATTGTATATGGCTGAGGGCCCTGTTGATTACGGTAGCAGGGAGTCCTCAAATGAAGAAAAAGGTGGACATTTCTGAAGCCCCCTGTGGAAGGTGGTATCGTCAGAACAGATGTGACAGAGATGGAGAAACTGGCAGAATGGGATACAGTCCTTACAGGAAGCAGGGTGTGAGAATGTACAGTTGAGTCAACTGTGGGAGTCAGTATGTTTGTAGTGTACATCAGCAGCCAGCATATCTCCAGAAATGGAAAGCGAGATGTCAAGGAAGGGAAAGGTGGAGTCAGAGATGGACCTTGTGAAGGTGAGGGCAGGGTGGAAATTGGAAGCATAATTGATAAACTTTTCCAATTCAGAATGCGAGAGGGAAGCAGCGTTGAATATGTCATTGATGCACCAGAGCAAGAGTTGTGGGAGCAACTTGAGTGGGATTAGAACAAGGAATGCTCTGCACACCCCACAAAGACACAGGCAAAACTGGGGCCCATGTGAGAGTACCCACGGCCACACCTTTGACCTGAAGAAGGTGAGAGCATGTTAAGGAGAAGTTGTTCAAAGTGAGGATCAGTTCTGCCACGTGGCAGAGGGTGGTGGTGATCGGGATGGTTTAGCCCTTTTTTTCCAGAATGAAGCAGAGAACCATCCGACAATCATCCTGATGGGGATGGATATGTTTTGCAACTCCGTGGTGAAGAGGTGGTTGCTGCTGTGAAGTGGAAATTTTGAAACTGATGTAAAGTGCCGTAAGAATCACCAGATATAAATGGGGAGAAAAAATAGAGCCGAAGTAGGAAGAAATAGGTTCCGTGGAGCAGGAACAGGCAGAAACAATGGTTCTACATGGGCAGTCCTGTTTATGGATTTTGGGGAGTAAGTAAAGGGCTGTATAAGGTTGAGGGACTATGAGGTGGGAGGTTGTTGTGGGGATATCCCCAGACCAGAGAAGATTGGTGACAGTCATGGATGTAATGGCCTGATGCTCAATGATGGGGTCATGGTCCTGGGGGAGATAGGAGGTGTCTGAGAGCTGGTACTCGGCCTTTGCAATGTAGAGGTCAGTATGCCAGACAACAATACCACCACCCTTGTCAGCAGGTTTGATGACAAAGTCAGGGTTGGATCTAAGAACACAGAGTGTGGTCAGTTCAGAGGGAGATAGTCTTGAATGAGTAATGGTGGGGGGACAGAAATTGAGGTGACTAATGCCATGTTGACAGTTCTCAATTAACAGGCCAAGTGCAGGTAAAAGGCCAGAGGGAGGAATCCAGGTGGAGGGAGAACATTGGAGTCAGGGGAAAGTGAGTGTGGATCAGGGATAGGGTTCCTGTTGAAAGAAATGAGCACAGAAGCAATAGAAGAAGAGTTCAACATCATGTCATACCTGACATTCATTGGGGTAGAGGCATAGGGGAATAAAACCAAGACTTTTGCTGAGTGCGGAACATTCAACATCAGAGAGTGAAAGGTCACAAGGGATTGTAAATACCCAATCAGTGGTGGGATCAGGAGAAAGGATGGAATCAGAGGGAAGAGGAGGGGAGCAACTTTCCATCGTGGTGTGGGTATTTCTGACTTGTTCTAGATTGCATTCTTAAATGCCTGAAAGGAAAAGTTTCTTGTTAGAATGTCGACTAAGCTAGCGAATGAAATGAACTAAGGGTCAGGGCAGCTCTGAGGTACTGTGAGGCAGTGCTAGTGGAGAGAAAGGTTGAGAGATTGCATATGGTGGCATTTAGCACAAATGTGGATCTCAGGATTTTGTGTGAACCATCATGGAAATACCTGTGATCCTGGATGGATTGAAAATACAAAATACATTACATCCACGACTGTCACCAATCTTCTCTGGTCTGGGGATATCCCCACAACAACCTCCCACCTCATAGGATGAAACTTCAATCAGAACCCATGTGGGGTGAGTCAGAGGCGGAGACAGTCACTGAATGGGATGTGGCTGTGGAAGTGAGTTTTGGCAAGGAGAGAAAGTAACAGTACAGAACAAGAAGAAAGGTTAGAACAGAAACCTGAAATGTAGATCCGGTCTCATCTTAATCTTAGTCACCTAATCACTGAAAGTTAATTATCAAATTTAAAAGCATAGTAAAACAAAATATCGAGATGATTCAGGGTACAAAGGAAGATAAAAGTTGAAAAATTCACTCCTTTTGAAATAAAGAAGTGACTAAGATGATAAGAATTGAACAGTTACTTCAAAATTAAGTGAATGTGTTGCAGTTGCCTGCCTCTTCCATGCTAATATTTTTGTATCAGACCTGCTGCAGTGCTCAAGGAAGCCTCAATGCAAGTTGGAGAAACAACACCTCATTTTCTGCTTAGGTATCTTACAGCCTTCAGGACTCAACATCAAGTTTAACAATTTCATAACATGACATCTCCTTCCTTTTCAATTACCTACTCCCACTATCCCTGGGCTTGTCACGAAGCAGGTTGCTTCAACTACGCACAGTCCCCAATATTACTTATCTAGTTTCTTTCCTTCCCTAGCCTACTACCAACAATTCCTTTGTCTGCTATAACAAGCATGGGGCTGGATGAACACAGCAGGTCAAGCAGCATCATAGGAGCAGGAAAACTTGACGTTTCGGGCCTAAACCCTTCATCAGAAATCCTTTGTCTGCTTACCAGTTTTTCTCTCTCCCTCTGGGCTTCAAATCCACCTATCCCTCACTCATATTGCCCTCAATTATCAGCATAAATTCAGCATTTTCCTAGCTGCTTTCAGTTCTGAAGAAGGGTCACTGGATTCAAAACAGTAACTCAGATTTCTCTATAAAGATGCTATCAAACCTGCTGAATTTCTCCAGCAATTTCTGCTTTTGTTTTTATAAGTAAATTTGTCTCTTTCTGTAGTGTACAATGTATAAGGGATACAGTTTTAAAAAGGCGCACTCAAGCAGAGGCCTGGTGGGGACCAATTTCACAAGGTGTCAGGTTAAGAAAGGCACACTGGATCATGGTCTTTATAACTACAAGTACAAAAGAAAAGAGTACGATTCACCTGTCATTGCATCAAAGAGCATTTATTCATATGCACACCTATATGTGATTTTTTTTTAAAGAACGAAAATTAATGTAATTTGTAATCCAATATAACTAGGTCAATGAAATCTGAACCGTGAAAACCACCTTTAAAACTGAGTAAGACAGATATGAGTTTACATATAACGAAATACTGGAGTGAGAATTCAGTTAAATTACCCCTCAGTGAGAGGAGGAAGACACCAAACTTAATCAGCTGTAATTAATGGTAATAAAAGGGTTATTTAAACAAATCGAACATTTCCATGTTCCAGGCTTTAAGGAAATTATTTGAAGGTTTGTTGAAATGAGTGATTCAATAAAGCCCAGATAACACTTCAGAAGATCATTCTAGAATATGGTAGGTAGAACTTTAATTTGAAGAACGATGACGTAGAATGATGCTTTGAGTAGATTAATTAAAGTGGTTATAGACAACGGGAAGTGTATATGCTGCACAACAACTGAAGTTGCACTCAGTCACGATAAAAAAAACTTTATGGCTATCATACTTAACATGCTTCTGTTATATTTCTTGTGTAAATTGAAGAGGCTAAACCTGCTTATGAGCATTATCATTTATTTAACATGGAAAATGTCATTAAGGGATACATTCACTGAGTGTTGAGGTAATATTATGCAAAATAGAACATGTGCGCCTAATTCATTTCTTTCTCATTTCCTTGCATGTGACTACTTTTCTAAAACACTTCACTGGTTGTAAAGAACATAAGGATGTCCTGAGGTCATGCGAGGTACAAATGCAAGTTCTCCTTATTTTTTTGATTTGCATAGTTAGAGAAACTATGAAAATAGGAAAGGAAGTGCTTGAATCCGATGAAGCTTGGTCTTCAAAAAGAAGTGAACACATGAAATGATGCAAATTAGTTGGCGTTAATTAGATTATATGGTTGTCTATCAAATTTTTTGTTTAGATTTTCGGTAAGATGGTGGCAGAGTAGGATACCCCAGCTAGAGCTTGTCCATTTTGCCTGTTCTTTCTTCTCCCTCTTTTCCTCTCTTCTGCCTCAGATGCCAGGCCACGGTCTCCGACTCCCAGCCTCTGAGCGTGGAAGCCAGTGACCAGTATCTAAGATGGCGTGCCCAAAGCGGGGAAACCAGAAACCAGCCGTTCGGTGTGGGAGCGTTGTGGCAGTCAGCGATCAGTCGTGTGGAGGCCCCCCTGCACTGGTCTGCTTTGGAGAGGTCTTGGAGAGAGACTGTGATGTTCGTCTTTTTAGCTTGCTTCTTGTTTTCCTGACCTATGGTGATACTGTGAATAGCTGAAATGTAACTTTTTTTTCTTCATTTCTCTATTCTGTAACTAAAGATTGTACCTAGTTACTCTATAATTAAGATGGTGCCGTGTGTTGGTGACATTGTTACATTGTACCTAATCTTGCAACTGAAGAAGCTGTATCTAGATACCTTTGTATCGAAGATGGCACTGTAAATAGTGACTTATAAACTTTTCACTGTATTCATTTGAGTACATGGAACAATAAAGCTAATTCAATTCAATTTCTCCAGTGAGTTAGTGACTAACTGCACCACATACTATAACTATAAACATCAAGTTATAATGGCACAGAAGCAGACCATTTAGCCCAATAAGTGCAGTACTGTAAATCACAGGTTCAAATGCATTTTCTGTGCAAAGTTTGCTAATTAGGGTCAAGGCTACCTGTGATGCTTCTCACAATAAAATATGCTGCCAGTATTAACCATCTGAGAATGTGGATAAAGACTTGTCCATTGGGTGAGACACTGGAAAACAATTGATTGGTATGTGTGAAATTGCATCCTGGGAATACTTAAAATGCTCAACAGATGAGGAAGAGGGAAATAATTGACAAACAAAGCAATACTTTGTCCAGATTTCCTTAGTAATTACGCATTTTTAATAAAAAGCTTTAATTTATGAAAACTGAATCCCATCAAGGAGTTTATAGTTTGTGCTCCTGAGAAGCAGAAAGCTCATATCTTACTGCAGATGCTGGAAATCTGAACTACCTTTCACCTTACGTTGCATTCATACTTAATTCTCCCACAGTATTATAAGCAATAGCACATTTGTAAGTTTAAGTATAGAAAAGTACAGATCTATACAGTTTGTTGATTACATTTATTTCTTTCTCAGCTTCTCTCTTCATTCAGAAGTGTGTTCGATTCCCTTTCATCAATCCCTTCAACATAAACTCCTATCTTCCACAAATGAGCTTGGTGTACATCATTTGTCATATATTTATCTTGTATATGGCTAACTGAGGTCTATTATAATATGCTGCAAAAACATAGTTTATATAGATTATTGGAAAAAAAATTGGAGAGATTATATTTTCCTGCATAACCATATACTTTTTAATTGTTATACAATGCTCTAATGTTGCTCAAGTCTTCTCTATGTTTTGTGTTACACAATCAGGATCCCCTAGTCCTTATTAACTACTTTCCAAATTTTATTATGAACACTTGATCTTTGGTATGACAACAGCACTCCTTTGAATCAAGAATTTGTGGTGAGTATCCTTTTCTTATTGTCCTATTCAGAAGGGCTCATACACACAACTGAATGTTTATCTCCCCATCACCAAATCACCCATGGTATTCTTTTCATTTATTAGCCATCACCAATAAATCACTGTGTTTCCAACTGAAAAGTTGATGTGCAAAACCTGTTAAGGGCAATACAAACCATCAAAGGTGAGGGAGATATAGAGAGAGGAAGGGGGGGCTAAATCAAAATGGAGTTGGAATGGGATGGATATCCTTCATTTTCTCTGCTTCTGATGGTGTATCATTCAACAGACATTAGCCAACTGCTCAATCTCGCACCAGGTAACAATCAGCTGTTCAATTAGAATAAAATCTCATCCCCTTAATGTAGTCAACATGTTAAAGTAATAGCCACAGACAGTAATGCAGAGCCACTAATCAACTTGATACTTCTCCTCTATTTCATAATGTATTCCTGATTATGAGGAGTCATGTCACATAAACATAGCTTCTTCTGTAATGTTATTATTTACGAATGCAAGTTATTTGTACAGTTTTTTTTATTCATTTGTGGGATGTAGGCATCACTGACGAGCCAGCATTTATTGCCTGTCCCTAGTTGCCCTTGAGAAAGTGGTGATGAGCTACCTTCTTGAATTGTTGCAGTCCACCTGCTGTGGGTTGACCCACAATGCTGTCAGGGAGGGAATTCCAGCATTTTGACCCAGTGACAGTGAAGAAATGCCAATATACTTCCACGTCAGGATGTACTTAGAGGAGAACTTGAAAGTGGTGTTGTTACCGTATATCGGCTGCCCTTGTCCTTCTAGATGGAAGTGGTCATAGGTTTGGAAGGTGCTGTCTGAGGATCTTTAGTGAATTTCTGCAGTGCATTTTATAGATAGTACACACTGCTGTTACTGAGTGTCAGTGGTGGTGGGAGGGGATGCTTGTGGATATAGTGCCAATCAAGTGGGCTGCTTTGTCCCGGATGGTGTTGAGCTTCTTGAGTGTTGTTGGAGCTGCAGTCATCCGGGCAAGTGGGGAGTATTCCATCACATTCCTGACTTGCACCTTGTAGACAGTGGACAGGCTTTGGGGAGTCAGGAGGTGAGTTACTCACTGCAGTATTCCTAGCCTCTGACCTGTTCTTGCAGCCACTGTGTCTATGTAGTGAGTCCAGTTGAGTTTCTGGTCAATGACAAACCCCAATGGTAACACCATTGAATGTCAAGGGGTGGTGGTCAGATTTTCTCTTATTGGTGATGGCCATAGCCTGGCATTTGTGTGGCCCCAATGTTACTTGCTACTTGTTAGCCCAAGACTGGATATTGTCCAGATCTTGTTGCATGTGAACATGGACTGCTTCAGTATCTGAGGAGTCATGAATGGTGCTGAACATTGTGCAATCATTGGCGAACATCATCACTTCTGACCTTATGATGGAGGGAAGGTCATTGATGAAGCAGCTGAAGATCATTGGCCCTAGGACACTCTCCTGAGAACCTCCTGCAAGGATGTCTTGGAGCTGAGATGACCGACCTCCAACAACCACAATCAGGTATGACACCAGCCACAGAGTTCACCCACTGATACTCATTGATGCCAGTTTTGCTAGGGGTCTTTGATGCTACACTGAGTTGAATGCAGCTTTGATGTCAAGGGCTGTCACTCTCATCTCACCTCTGGAATTCAGCTCTGTTGTCCACGTTTGAACCAAGGCTGTAATGAGGTCAGGAGCTGAGTGGAACCCAATCTTGGTGTCTCTGAGGTGGTTATTGCTTAGCAGATCCTGCTTGATAGCAACACTGATGACACCTTCCATCACTTTACTGTTGATCGAGAGTAGACTGATGGGGCAGTAACTGGCCTGGTTGGATTTTTCCTGTTTTTTTTATGTACAGGACATACCTGAGAAATCTTCCACATTGTTGGGTAGATGCTAGTCTTATAATGGTACTGGAACAGCTTGACTAGGGAATGGCAAGTTCTGGAACACATGTCTTCTGAATGTTGTCAGGACCTGGAGCCTTTGCAGTATCCAGTCTCTCCAACCAAAGAACAAAGAAGAACAAAGAAAACTTACAGCCCAGGAACAGGCCCTTCGGCCCTCCAAGCCTGTGCCGATCCAAATCCACTGTCTAAACCTATCGCCCAATTCCTAAGGATCTGTATCCCTCTGCTCCCCACCTACTCATGCATCTGTCCAGACGCACCTTAAATGAATCTACCGTGCCTGCCTCTACTACCTCTGCTGGCAACGCGTTCCAGGCACCTACCACCCTCTGTGTAAAGTACTTTCCGCGTGTATCCCCCTTAAACTTTTCTCTTCTCACCTTGAACGCGTGACCCCTCGTTATTGAATCCCTCACCCTGGGAAAAAGCTTATCTCTATCAACCCTGTCTATACCCTTCATGATTTTGAAGACCTCAATCAGGTCCCCCCTCAATCTCCTTTTTTCTAATGAAAACAATCCTAACCTACTCAACCTCTCTTCATAGCTAGCACCTTCCATACCAGGCAACATCCTCGTAAACCTTCTCTGTACCCTCTCCAAAGCTTCCACATCCTTTTGGTAATGTGGCGACCAGAACTGTACACAGTATTCTAAATGCGGCCGAACCAAAGTCTTGTACAATTTTAACATGACCTGCCAGCTCTTATACTCAATACCCCGTCCGATGAAGGCAAGCATACCATATGCCTTCTTGACCACTCTATCCACCTGTGCAGCCACCTTCAGGGTACAATGGACCTGAACTCCCAGATCTCTCTGCTCATCAACTTTTCCCAAGGCTCTTCCGTTTACAGTATAGTTCGCTCTAGAATTAGACCTCCCAAAATGCATCACCTCACACTTGCCCGGATTGAACTCTATCTGCCACTTCTCCGCCCAACTCTCCAGTCTATCTATATTCTCCTGTATTCTTTGACAATCCCCTATGCTTTCTGCTACTCCCCCAATCTTCGTGTCATCTGCAAACTTACTGATCAGACCACTTATGCCTTCTTCCAGATCATTTATGTATATCACAAACAACAGTGGCCCCAGCACTGATCCCTGTGGAACACCACTGGTCATCTTTCTCCATTTCGAGAAACTCCCTTCAACTACTACTCTCTGTCTCCTGTTGCTCAACCAGTTCTTTATCCACCTAGCTAGAACACCCTGCACACCATGTGACTTCACTTTCTTCATTAGTTTACGATGGGGAACCTTATCAAACGCCTTACTAAAGTCCATGTAGATGACATCTACAGCCCTTCCTTCATCTATCAACTTGGTCACTTCCTCAAAGAACTCTATTAAGTTAGTAAGGCATGATCTTCCCTGCACAAAACCATGTTGCCTATCACTGATAAGCCCATTCTTTTCCAAATATAAATAGATTCTATCCCTCAGTACCTTCTCCAGCAACTTTCCCACCACTGACGTCAGGCTTACTGGTCTGTAGTTACCTGGAATATCCCTACTACCCTTCTTGAACAGGGGGACAACATTAGCAACTCTCCAGTCCTCCGGCACTTCACCTGTGTTTAAGGATGCTACAAAGATATCTGTCAGGGCCCCAGCTATTTCCTCTCTCGCCTCCCTCGGCATCCTGGGATAGATCCCATCCGGTCCTGGGGATTTGTCCACCTTAATATCCTTTAGCCTACCCAACACATCTTCCCTCCTTATGTCAACGTGATCCAGAGTAAACAAACTTCTATCTCTAATCTCAACATTCATCATGTCCCTCTCCTCAGTGAACACTGATGCAAAGTAATCATTGAGAATCTCACCCATTTTCTCAGGTTTGACACAAAACCTTCCTTCCTTATGCTTTAGTGGACCAACCCTTTCTCTAGTTACCCTCCTGCTTCTTATATATGAATAAAAGGCCTTGGGATTCTCCTTAATTCTGTTCGCTAAAGTTATTTCATGACCCCTTTTAGCCCGCTTGATTCCTCGTTTAAGATTGGTCCCACTCTCCCGATATTCCTCCAAGGACCGTTCTGTTCTTAGCTGCTTGGACCTTATGTACGCTTCCCTTTTCCTCCTGGCTGGTCGCACGATTTCTCCTGTCATCCACGGTTCACGAATCTTTCCTTTCCTATCCCTTGTTTTCAAAGGGACATGCCTATCCTGCACTATCTTCAACCTATCTTTGAAAGCCTCCCACATATCAAATGTGGACTTCCCTTCAAATAGCTGTCCCCAATCCACATTTCCCAGCTCCTGCCGAATTTTGATACAATTGGCCTCGGCCCAGTTTAGTATTCTTCCCTTAGGACCACTCTCATCTTTGTCTCCGAGTATTCTAAAACTTACAGAATTGTGGTCACTATTCCCAAAGAAATCCCCCACTGCAACTTCTACCACCTGGCCTGGCTCATTCCCCAACACTAGGTCCAATATGGCCCCTTCCCTAGTTGGACTATTGACATACTGCTCTAGAAAACTTTCCTGGATGCTCCTTACAAATTCTGCCCCATCCAGACCTCTGACACTAAGTGTATCCCAGTCAATGTTGGGAAAATTAAAATCTCCCATCACCACCACCCTGTTAACTCTACATCTTTCCATAATCTGTCGACCTATTTGTTCTTCTACCTCACGCTCACTGTTGGGAGGCCTGTAGTACAGCGCCAACAATGTAACTGCACCCTTCTTATTTCTCAGCTCTACCCATAATGCCTCACTACTCAAGCCCTCCATAGTGCCCTCCTTTAGCACAGCCGTGATATCATCCCTGACCAGCAATGCAACTCCTCCCCCCCTTTTACTTCCCTCCCTCTCCTGTCTGAAGCATCTATATCCTGGGACATCTAGTTGCCAATCATCCCCTTCCTTCAACCAAGTCTCTGTGATCGCAATAACGTCATACTCCCAGGCACTAATCCAACACCTAAGTTCGTCTGCCTTACCCACTATACTCCTTGCATTAAAGTATATGCACTTCAGACCACCAGTTCCTTTGCGTTCATCTGCTCTCTGCCTACTCTTCCCCTTGGTAATGCTAACTTCATGATCCTTACAGTCTCTTGTTTCCACCTCACCGTCTACTAGTCTTCTCCTCTGGTTCCCAGACCCCTGCCACATTAGTTTAAACCCTCCCCAACAGCCCTAGCAAAAACTCCCTCTAGGACATTAGTTCCAGTCTGGTTCAGGTGTAGACCATCCAATTTGTGATAGTCCCACCTTCCCCAAAGGGTGAGCCTTCCTCAGAACTGTTCTGAGGAAAGGTCACTGGACCCGAAACATTAACTCTGTTTTCTCCTCCACAGATGCTGCCAGACCTGCTGAGCTTTTCCAGCAACTTTGTTTCTGATGTTAAAACACAATGTTGATTGCACACATGCACTGAAGACACTGCTAGCTCTCTTTGTAATGCATCACTACTCCAGATTTGTCGTGGTGATTGTCCAATATCACGTAGTGGATAAAAGAAATTTCCTTCAAATAAATGTTACTTTCACCTCTGTAATATCTTCCACCTCTACCCCACCTCAATTCATCTTCTGTCAAGCCTTCAGCCATGCTTTTGTTATTCCAGACTCAATTATTTTAATATTCTCATCTGTTCACCTCTGTAACTTCCTCCAACTCTACACTCCTTTGAGATGTCCACAGTTCAAGTTGAGTCTCTTTGTTTCTTCCACCGATGACCATCAGCTGTCTGGCCCACAAGCACTGGGCTTCCTTCCTAAATTTCACTGACTCTCCTTCAAGTCAGTCTTAAAATCTACCTTTTATACCAAGCAATTGGTCATATAGCCTAATATCTTTTTGTCATTCTGTCAAAATTTGTCAGATAATAATCCCGTGGAGTGTTTGAAATGTTTTATCGACAATAAATGCACTACATAAATATTCATTGTTGTTTTGAAACTCAGTAGTGCACACTTTGTTTGTTCACTCATGGGACATGGGTATTGCAGGGCCAATATTTATTGCCTGTCACTAGTTGCCCTTGAGAAGGTGGTGGCGAGCTGCCTTCTTGAACCACTGCAGTTCATCATTATTTATTCAAGCACAAAATCCCAACTGCTTCTATTCAATAAGACTGACCAGAAATTGAAATCTAAAGAACGTTAACTTTCCTCTAAATAGTTCACTACTGCTATTTTAAAAATTCCCTTCATTGCATAGAAGTGCTCAACAATTATTTTACTCAATAGAATGACCAAGCTGTCAGAAGCACTGTTAAGTCATGAAAATGTCATTGCTTTATGCCTGATATCTCAATAAATGTTATGTGCAGCTCCTCCGGGTAATTTTTTTTCACTTTCCAAACTGAGCATCTATTCAAACCAGCCCAGTAACATCATTCAGTACACGGAACTGTGCAGCTGTCTCAACAACTTGTATCAGTCATTTTGGAAATATAGGTCACCTTATCATAGTTCACAAATTAATTACCAACACATCAGTTACTTTCCATATATTTTTCTAGTATTGCAAGATCCTTAATGTTCAGTTACTATTTAATATACTGGGAAGACGAACTCTGTTGGTTAACTGAAAGCAGAAAATCAGAATTTGAGATGGATAGAAGGTGGGGTAGGACATAAGAAGTCCCTGGTCACATAGGAACACACACTGACAGACTCTCTGTTCTCAGTGACATGGAAATTGTGGACTCTGTCGCAGCCATTTCTAGGATGCTCAGAGCCATCTCCTCCACTGAGGTCAGCAACTGCTCGTCCTCTGCTGGCTTTGTTTTGCTTCCATATATATTTATATATTGTCCTTGCCATCGATAAGGAACTAAGCAGTTGTCTCAATTATTTGCATCAGTCATTTTCAAACTATAGGTCACCTTCGAGACAGAAGGTATGGTGTGGAGCTCTGCATTTAGGTGACATGCCTGCCAGTTGAATAGCTGGTGATATAGAGACAGTAAGAAGTGGTGTGAGGTTAGTATCATTGGTAAGTGTGTGAAGTTGAAGTGGAGTATCCGGATCAAAAACAGAAACTGCTGGAAAATCTCAACATGTCTGTGGAGCATTTGTGGAGAGAACTCAGAGTTAACATTTTCGGTCCAGTGACCCTTCTTCAGAGCTGATGCTAGATGCAAAGGGTATCCGGATGTTAGATGCAAATCCTGAGTCCCAGAGAGTCCAGCTGGGTAAGTGATGTGAATGTGCTGTGCCATGTTGGGATAGATTGGTAGTATGGCAGATAATTTCATGTGAGGATGCATTCACTGATCTTCATCTCTCACATGAGACCCTGCTGCAAGATCCTTGGGACTAGATTCTGGGAGATATCCGCCCTGACCACATCCTCTCATTCAATTCTCATGTTGGTCCTTGACCTCTCTGATCCCTCTTCAGAAGCATGGCTGCTCTCCAGCTGCCTACAACCACCTTGAAACCTCTAGTATCACAAATCTCATTGTCCATATTGTAAATTCCAGCAACATTATTCATTGTAGATTCCCCATAAATAAGACAGTCTACTTAAAGAAGAAAGAGTTGGCCGTACCATATTCAATTTGCAAAATGCTGTTTGGTTCTTTTGAAAGCACAGAGAAAGAAGGTATTATGACTTAATCATGAAGTTTGTATGCTGCCCACCTGCAATGGAGCCTGCATAGGTAGGTCACACATTGGGAATCCTGTACTCAAGAAGCAGGGCAGGTGTGTTTAACCCACCGTCTCCACTGAGCACTAGATGAAATTGTCCTATTAAGGAGAAGCATAGCAATTAAGCAATGTTCAGTGGACTGAATAAACAAGAAACCAAATTAAGAAAAATTGAGAGAAACTAATGAAAAAGTCACATTTGAAACCATTATTATAATAAATTACCAAAATAAACTAATTAAGTATTGCTGCAGCCATACTTTTGAAGTACAATTAATTTTGACTAATTAAATGTCATAAATTGGATTTACTTAATTTTAAGGTTTGTCTTTCATTTGAAATGAATGAGGATAATGCTCTATAACTAAATAAAAGATGCTGCCAGACCTGCTGAGCTTCCAGCAACTAACTTCTGTTTTTGTTCATGCTCTGTAACTAGCTGTCTATACCAATCAAGTATATAGTATGAAGTTATACAACTAGTTCTCTACAGAAATGAATATCTAAATGGAAAAATATAATGCATTTCATATAATTGCTTTATGACCATTCTCAAAGTGTTTGATACCAGAGAAAGTGCTTTTAAAGACCCCACAGGTCTGAGGATATCTGCTCTTCCCTCATTGCTCAGCATTGAGGTGGTAGCTTCAGTTCCAGGGCCCCAAGCTCCAGAATTTGTTTGTTCCATCTCTATTGTTGTGAAGTTGAGTAAAGTATTTGTGGATTGGAAGGCAGGATGTTAGAATTTGATGTTTGTAAAATGATAGGGGGGAATAATGTGTGGTCCCTTTAGCAGATAATGTGCTTTTTATAGGCTTGGAAATTAAAAAATGTCTGCAGGTGCACAGAGATTTCCTGAAATTGAAACAATGTATGAAGAGTCTGTGTGGTTAGCAACCCAGGCAGTAATTTATTTTGTTATTAAGGCAACCAGTTTGAAAATCAACCAGTTAATTTAAACCAGGCACTTAGAGACTAAAAACCAATTAAATTGAAATGATAGTTTTGACAACCTAGGACTGATCCTATTGTAAGAAATTAATGGGTCAAAGGTATAAAAGAAGAAGGCCTTTGAAACTTGGTTTGAGAACAACTACCATCTGTTAGAGTTAACAACCAGCTGCGCTAAAGAGAAAAATCACTGCCTCTCACAGAATTGTCTTAAGCTCTCAGAAAACCATCATCTGATTAAAGGTACAGTGGCACCCTTAGCTAAAATTGCTGACACAAGAATTTGATGGAGAAAGGTGTTCCTGACTAAAGAATAGCAGAGAAATCACTAAACAGTCTGGAAGACAGATCTTGGCTGTAATTTTGAGAGCCTAGATTTTAAGTCTTTTTTTATTTATTAAATTGATTTATATAACTGGGACTTATATTTATTGGAACAGCATACCATTAGAAACTTGTTTTATTTGGGAATAGTTAGTAGTTAAGGAGGAATTGTTTGGTTTGCTAGTAGTTCCGCTAATTTGTTCATTGTTTAGAGTTAGATAAATAAATTGTTATTTGTTGATTACAGAGTGACTGTCAGGAGTTCATTTCATTTAACCTCCTCTTTATAATTGATTGGAGAATGGTGAGAGGCAGGTTAGACCATTTTCACACTTCCTTTAACAGATTATGAGGTGAGGTGAGCTTCTCCAGGTGTTTTGGTTTAGTTATGGGGGGCGGTCAACCTGTGCTTCATAACACTGTGTCACTCAGACATTTCCAAAACCTTCCTTCTTGACCAAGTTATCGGTTATCTGACCTGTTATCTCATTATATGGCTTGGTGTTTTCTAATGCTCCTGTGAGGCACCTTGGGCAGTGTTTCATGATGTCAAGGTGCTATACTAACATAATTTATTGTTAGAATTCAGCCTCTGCTGTAATTTATTCATGGGATGTGGGCTTCACTGACTGGGCCTAATTGTCCTTGAGAAGGTGAGGGGTGAGTTCCAGTCCATTTGGTGTTGAAACGCAAGCAATGCTGTTAGGCAGGGAGTTCACGGAATTTAACCCAGTGACACTGAAGAAATAATCAGAATGGTGAGCTGTTTGGAGGGGAATTTGCAGGTACTAGTCCCATGCTATTGCTACCTATGCCCTTCTAGATGGTAGTAGTCAGTGTTTGGAAGATGATATTTAAGCAGTCTTGGTGAATTTCTGTAATTTGTGGATGGTACACATTGCTGCTACTGCTTGTCAGTAGTGCAGGGAGTGAATATTTATGGATGTGGTGCCAATCAAGTGGACTGCTTTGTCCTGGATGGTGTCAAGCTTCTTGAGTATTGTTTGAGCTGCACTCATCCAGGCAAGTGGGAAGTACTCCATCATATTCCTGACTTGTGCATTATAAATGGTGGACAGGCTTTAGGGAGTCAGAGGATGACTTGCTGCAGGATTCCTAACCTCTGACCTGCTCTTGTTACCACTGTATTAATATGGCTTCTCCAGTTCAGTTTCTGGTTGATAGCAACTCCTACAATGTTGATAAATTTGAGCTGATAAGTTATTGCTGGTGTGCTATTCATGTATCAAGTGCTGTTTACTCAATTTTTGGGGAGAATCATTGGCCTGGTATATGCTGTCAGCCTCAATGTCCCACTCCAGCAAGAGCTTCTTTAAATATATAGAAGGAGAAAGAAAGCCAAAGTTAACATTAGACCCCTTAGAGAATGAGGCTGGGGGAATAATAGTGGGGACCCAGGAAACGGCAGAAGAGTTGAATACATACTTAGCATCATCCTCACTGCAGAAAACACAAACAGCACTTCAAAACTACTAAATAATCAAGGGGCACAAGGATGAGAGGAAATAAATATAATAACCATCACTCGAGGAAACAGCGGTGGAGAAACTAATGGACTAAAGACTGATCAGTTCGATCGGTCTAATGGGTTGCATCTAGCATATCAAGGTAGTTACAGAGATAGAGGATGAACTGCAAGAAAGTAATCTTTTAAGAATCCTTAGATTCTGGAGGAGTCCCAGAGGATTGAAAACTGCCAATGTAACACCATTCTTTACAAAGGGAACGAGATAAAAAAAAGCTAACTATAGGCCAGAAATAGCAAGAACTGCAGATGCTGGAGTCACAGACAACACAGTGTGGAGCTGGAGGAACACAGCAGGCTGGGAAGCATCAGAGCAGCAGGAAAATTGACAAATACGAGTCGGGTGTCTGAAGAAGGGTCCCGACCCAAAGCGTCAACTTTCCTGCTCCTCTGATGCTGCCCGGCCTGCTGTGTTCCTCCAGCTCCTAACTGTAGGCCAGTTCGCTTCACACCTGTTATTGGGAAAATGTTTGAGTCAATTATAAAAGATGTAATAGCAGAGTCAGCATAGCTTCATGAAAGGAAATAATGCCTGATAAATTTATTAGAATTCTTTGAATAGGTAACAAACAGGATAGGTAGCAGGAGACTGTAGATGTAAAATATCTGGATTTTCGGAAGGAATTTCATAAGATACCACATGTTAGCTTAACTAAAACAAAAATCTATGGTGTTGGAGGTAATATATTAGCATGGATAGAGAATTAACTAATTAATAGAAGGCAGAGAGTTACTATTGGAGTGTCACAGGGATCACTACAGGGGCCGCAATTATTTGCAATATATTTATGACTTGGATAAGGAAAGGGAATGTACTCCAGCCACGTTTTCAGTTTAGGAAAGCAAGTGTTGAGAATGACTGACTCAAAGAGTCTGCAGAGGAATATAGGCAGTTTAAGTGGGCAAAAACTTGTTAGACAGAATATGGGGAGGCGAACACCTGGTGTTATTATCACTAAACTGTTAATCCAGAGACCCAGGTAATGTTCTAAGGACTTGGGTTTGAATCCTGCTATGGCAGATGGTGGATGTGAATCCAATAAAAATCTGGATTTAAGAGTCTAATGATGACCAGGAATCCGCTGTTGACTGTTGGGAAAACTCATCTGGTTCACTAATGCCCTTAAGAGAAGTAAACTGCCATCCTAATCTGGTCTGTGACTCCAAACCCACAGCAATGTGGTTGACTCCTAATTCCCCCTCTAGGCAATTAGGGATGGGCAATAAATGACTTGCCTAGCTGCTGATTCCCTTGTCCTGTGAATGAATAAAAATGTATATGATGTTATACCATTATTTAGGCAATATTATTTACAAGGTGAAAGGCAATAAAGGAGAATTAATTTCTTACAAAAAGAAGGCACTGGTCAGGTCACAGGTGGAATACAGTGAACAGTTTTGGGCCTCTTATCTAAGGAAAGATATGCTACTATCATTGGAGGCAGTCCAGAGAAGTTCACTAGGTCAATCATTGGTATGGAGGGACAGTTTGATAAGGAGACGGTGAGTCAGTCGGGTGTACTCACTGGAATATAGAAGAATGAGAGATCTTTATGAAAACATACAAGATTTTTTAGGGGTCTTTTACAGGGTAGATGCAAAAAGGTGGTTTCCCCTTATGGGAGGCATAATCTCAGAATGAGATGCCACATATTTAAGACAGGTGAGGAGGAATTTCTTACCACAGAGGGCTGTTGAGGCTGGGTTATTAAGTATTTTCGAGGCTGAGATGGATAAGATTCTTGATCAGTTGGGGAATGAAGGATACAGGGAAATGACAGAAAAGTGGATGTCAGATTAATCATGATCCTATTGAATGGTGAAAAAGGCTTGAGGGGCTGAATGGCCTACTCCAGTTTCTTATGGTCCAAAGAGAGAGATGAGGATGGATCTCTGAGACGGAAATGAATCAGTGGAATTCTTTACAGCAGTGGGATGTTGAGGCTGGGTGGTTACTAGTATAGGTACTTTGAAGGCTGAAATTGATTTTTAATCCGTAAGGGGAATTGAGGATTGTGGGAAAAGGAAACTGGAGCTGAGGATTATCAGATCAACTGCAATTGCAATGAAAGGCACAACTGGCTGGAGAGGCCAAATGGCCTACTTCTGATCCTATTTTATATGGTCTTAAGACCGAGATGAGGAGGAATGTCTTCTCTAAGAGGGGAGTGAACGTGTGGACTGATTTATTGCAGAGGGTTTTAAGGCTGGGTGGTTAAATCTATTTTATTGAAATGACAGAGCAGGCTGAATGGTCTGCTCCTGCATCTTGTGGTCTCTGATAGGTGGAATCTGAACAATAATTAATATTAATAAAGTAACAGTTAACATCATTAAGTGTACCAGGTAGACCACCGTGGCTGACCCCACCTTGTGAAGGGGTAGGTAGAGGATGGGCATCTCTTTTCCAGGAGCTCACATTGTAGGACTGATAAAGCAAGAAGGGTCTAGACCCGAAACGTCAAGTTTTCCTGCTCCTATGATGCTGCTCGGCCTGCTGTGTTCATCCAGATCCACACCTTGTTATCTCAGATTCCCCAGCATCTGCAGTTCCTACTATCTCCAGATACTGGAGCTTGTCCTCCTCAGCAGCAGCTTCCCTAGCAACCGCATGTTCCATATCACCCCTCACACCGAGAGAAAATCACCTCGCAACACTTCAAAACATTTTCCTCATCAACCTGCCTGTACATCAGTAATTCTGTAGTAATTACTGTGTTCACCATTAATCCCACGTTGCTGCAGTTTTCTTCATTATAATTCCCCAAAAACTCTCACCCCACACCCCCCCCCCCCCCCCCGCCGGATTGTTCCGCCCCCCCCGTACTATGGAGATCACTAGACGCTAGGCCTGAAGCCTGGGCCTCGGGTGGATTCGCGCTGCCGGGTGAGGAGCGCGGGGTAGACTCGGACAGGACTTTACCGGCGCGGGTTCGCAGTGGGGTTTTATGTATCCCGGGGGCAGGCGGACGGAGCACAAGAGACCAATTTCCACCAACCCACACACCCCACCCCCCGCTTCAACTCAGAGCTCACCTCTCCCTCCCCCTGAACCTCTCAGCACTCCCTCCCCACCCCCTTATGTCCCAAAACTCTCCTTCCCTTCCCTCATCAAACGCTGATCTTTACCAGGTAATTCCCCCAAAGCTCCCCTCACTTAAACCTTCCTGACCTTCCCCCCTTCTCCGTATTAACCCTTAGAACTCTCTCCCCCACCACTTAAACCTTCCTGACCTTCCCTGCCTTCTCCATATTAACCCTTAGAACTCTCTCCCCCACCACTTAAACCTTCCTGACCTTTCCCCCCTTCTCCATATTAACCCTTAGAACTCTCTCCCCACCACTTAAACCTTCCTGACCTTCCCCCCTTCTCCATATTACCCCTTAGAACTCTCTCCCCCACCACTTAAACCTTCCTGACCTTCCCACCCCTCTCCATATTAACCCTTAGAGTTCTTTCCCGCACCACTTAAACCTTCCTGACTTTGCCCACTTCTCCATATATCACTCAGAGCTGCCCCCTTCCCCACATATCCCCCAAAACTCTTCCCTGTTATTCCCCCGAGCTCTCCCATGCAAATCCCCCAGTCTGCCCTCCTCTTAATCCCCATAAAGGATCTTTAACTTCCTTTCACCACATCCTCCTCCTCCCCTGTAGAACTCTCCCTCTTTCCTTAAACTTCTAGAAGTCTCCAGATCCCTCCACCAAGACCCCTCCAGTGGAAGCAATGCAGAGTGGTACTGAAGAAAACAGACTTGAGTCTGACTCCTGTGACCTGCAGAGTTAGTTGTGATAGATGTTATTGGTCTTAGTGTTTCTGAAATAGAAACAACTAAAAATATATCGACCAGAATTTCTCTCCCTGATCTATACACAGTGAGTCCCTTTGGGCATGTTTGTGTATGCGTAGAGCTATTGGTATGGCACAAAATTAGCTGAGCCCTAATTGTCCCAATAATCCAATAACCTAGAAACAAATACTAGCTTTGCACATTTAAGACTGAAGCATTGTGCCAAAGAGTGGCTGATATCAATGGAACTGTGCCTTGATATAAACCAGACTGCAGCCCAGGCTTATTTGGCAATGTATAATGTAATGGTAATGACTTGAATTTATATAGTATCTTGATGGAATAAAAACTTAAAGACATTGTGTTAATTTGCAGTCAACTTATTCCATTAAGACTTGACGTTAAATGTTATATTTTCCTTATTAAAAGAAGTATTCATAGAATCCTGAAGATTCTGTACCTGGCCCATAAATGGCGACTTGAAAACTTTTCACAGTACTCATGTGAGTACATGTGACAGTAAACTTAATTCAATTAAAAATGAGACCATTCAGCCAATCAAGTCTGGGCTGACCTTCCAAAGACCATCCCACCCAGACCCATGCCCCCCACACCCCCCATCACTGTAACTCCACATGAGGTTTTCACCATGGCTAACCTACTTAAGCTGGACACTATGGGGACATTTCTTTTAGCCAAAGCCACCGAATCTGCACATTTTTGAACAGTGGGAGGAAACTGGAACATCAGAGGAACCCCGCAAACATGGTAAAACTCCACACAGAGTGCAAACCCCCTTAACAAAAATCTAAAGGTTTCAAATGTTACCTTTTCAAATTGAAGATTGTAACTTTTTCAGTGTGGTAATAATAAGCTAGCAGTGCAATTGTGTGAAATTATTTTTTAAATTCATTCACAGGATGTTGGCTAATTGAGCATTTATTGCACATTCCTATTTGCCCAGAAAGTAGTTAAGAGTTAACCACATTGCTATGGTTCTGAAGTCACCTGTAGATCAGGACTGCAGATTTCCTCTAGTAAAGGGCATTAGTGAACCAGCTAGGGTTTTACAACAATTGAAAGTGGTTATGTGGTCACTATTAGCCCAGCTGTTTATTAATTCCAGATTTTTATTGGATTCAAATTTCACCACCTGCCATGGTGGGATTCAAACTCATGTCCCCACAGTATTACCGCAAGCCTCTGGATTACTGGTCTCATGACCGTACCATCACATCTCTCATTTCCTATGAAAAGTGAATTCTGTGCAAAGTACTTTGCATGTAATGTAGCACATTTAATTACTCTCAACTCAACATGTAATGTTAATGCCTAAATACTGTTAACCTATTGCACCTAATTATAGCTTGTTCCCGAATAAACATATTCTGCGAATAATTGCTTAAATGGGGCAGTACAGTTTTGATTGTCAGCAGTTTTGTTCGTACAAACTGAAATTTGCTTTATTTGCACCCACATATATTTTTCGAAACGGCATGTGTTTATCATTATTATTGCGGTTTGAAACAATTGTGTAAAATGCATCAAAATTCTTATTTCTATCTATGTTGCAGCTGTTGCAGATGGACTACTTGAATATAGAGGAAGAGGATGATTATCAGGTTGAAAATGAAGGTGAGGGAGAAACAAAATTCGAGCCAGAACAAGAATTAGAAATAAGTAAAGATAGAATTATTACCTTCAATATTTTTCTCCACAGCATATTGCTGAGATATTAGTATCATTACCTTAAAATAAATTGTAATAAGTGCATATAGGGGAGATCATTCAGTCCACCAACTCCTCTCGTTCCAGCTGTGTAGCAGCTGCTTCCTGAATGACTGACTGACTGCAAAAGCTTTGCCTGTACTATCCCTCTGGAGGGCCAGCCCAGGTATTGTTACTTTTTATGTACCTATCCCTTTGTACAATACCATAGCCTGATGTCTCGTTTGTTCCAAAACATGCTGTTCCAAGAAACTATCCTGAAAATATCCTCTTAAATCTTTTTTAATCCACCTGTGCCCATCTGATTTTTCCAATCAAAATATGATTAAAACCCCCCAATGACTATTTCCATATCTTTCTGATAATCTCCCATTTTTTTCTTCCTTTACCTTTCTAGCAAATGTTTGAGACCTTATACTTCATGCCCACAAGTGACTTGTCTTTATCATTTCTCTACCTAAACTGCTTCTAATTTCTGCTTTCCTGAACAGAACCTTTTATTTTTCTAATCTTGAGCCATATCAACTTTCAATTTATTCTTGTCACAATTTTAATCCTTTGCCCGCTATTTAGTTTAAAGCCCTGTCTACTTCAGTTATGAAACTTGTTAGAACCTGAGCCAAAACATTGCAGAGAAGACCTTGGATGTTATTATTACAGACTTTATAGCAGGGCACTTAGAAATGTTCAAGGTAGTCAGGCAGACTCAACATGGTCCTGTTAAAAAGCAAATCGTGTCTAACCAAACTGAGGAAGAAACGCGTACTCTGGATAGAGGGAGACCAATGGATTTACTGTACTTCATCTGGAAAGCATTGAATAAGGTGTTACATCAAAGATTTTCATGGGATGTGGGCCTCACTGATGACATTTTACATTTGATATGAATTACTTGGACCAAAGGACCGAAGGTATTATTGCTAGATTTACTGATCACATAAAGATATGTAGGAAAACAATTTGTGAAGACAATGTAAGGAAGCTACAAAGGGATATAGGTAGGTTAATTGAGTGAACAAAAGTTTGGCAAATGTAATCTAATGTTGGAATTGTGAATTTGTGCTTTTTTGGCAGGAAGAATAGAAAAGAAACACATTATCTATACGGCAAAAGATCATTGAGCTTTGATGTCGGGGATATGTCTTCTGTTGTATTATGCAAGTTTTACAGTAATTAGGAAAACAAATAGAATGTTATGGTTTATTCTGAGGGAAATTAAATGCAAAAGTAGATAGCTTATGCTTTATTTATATATTGGTGAGATCGCGTCAGGAATAATACGTACAGTATTGGCTAGCTTATTTATTGCAGCATGTAAATGCAGTGGAAGCAGTTCAGAGAAGTTTTATTGGACTTGTGTCTAGAATGGGTGGGTTCTCTTATGAGGAAAGGTTGAATGGGCTAGGCTTATTTGGCAGAGTGGAGAAGAGTAAGAAATGACTTGATTCAAATGTAGATGATCCTAAAGCGTCTTGACAAGGATAGTCGTGGAACAGATGTTTCACCTTGTAGGAAAATAGTCATTGTTTACAGTATGGAAAGATGCCTTTTAGCTCGTGTCTGTGGGCTCATCAAGAACTTATTGACTCTAATCCCATTTTTCAGCACTTGGCCTGTAGCCTTGTATGCTGTGGCTTTTCAAGTGATTATCTAATTACTTTTGAAATGCTGTGATAGTTCCTACCTCTACTACCTTTTTCAAGCAGTGAGTTCTAGATACCCAACACCCTCTGAGTGAAAAAAATTATCCTTAATTTCCCTCTAAGCGCTATGCCCTTTATTTTAAATGTATGTCCCCTGGTTATTGACCCCACTACTAAAGATAAAAGTTACTTCTTATCCACCCTACCTGCACTCCTCATAATTCTGTACACCTGAAATGGGTCCCCCACTTCAGAAAAACAACCCCAGGCCATCTAGTCTATCTTCTTAGCTGAAATGCTGCAGGCCAGACAACATTCTGGTGAATTTCCTATGTACCCTCTCTAGTGCAATCTCATCTTACTGTAGTGTGGTGATCAGAACTGCACACAGTACTACAGCTATGGCCTAACCAATGTCTTGTGCAACTCCATCAGGATCTCCCTGCACTGTATTCAGTCCTTTGACAAATAAAGCCAAGTATCCCATATGCTTTCTTAATCACCTTATCAGCCTGTCCTGCTGCCTTCAATGATCTGTGGACATGCATACCAATGTCCCTCTGACCCTCTGTATTTCCTAGAACTATACCATTCATCATTTACTACCTGGCCTTGTTAGTCACCCGAACTGCGTCACCTCATACTTACCTAGAACAAGGAGTCACTTTAAAAATTGGTGGTCTCCCATTTTAGATACATAAGGAAAAACATGATGGGTCATGAGTCTTTGGAACTCTCTTCCTCAAAAGGCAGTGGAAGCAAAGTCTGAATATTTTCAAAACAGAGGTAGGAAGAATCTTGATAAATAATGGAACGTTATTTGGATAGATAGGATGTAGAATAATTAGATCGGCCATGATTTTATTGAATGACAGAGCTAGCTTGAAGGGTTGTGTAACCTACTTCAGCTCTTAATTCATGTGTTTTTATTTCATAGTCCTGGTACTCAAGTATTTTGCTTCTGTCCTGTTTGCTAACATCTTCAGAATCAGCAGCTTTTCTTTGGTACCTTTATTAATGTTACAAGGGTCAGAAGCTCTGGTAGCTTCTTGATAGTTTTGTTCACTGAAAGTGACATTCATCTCATAATGATGTGGAGGTGCAGGTGCTGGACTGGGGTGAACAAAGTCGCAAGTCACATGACACCTAGTTATAGGCCAACAGATTTAATTGAAATCCCAAGCTTTCGGAACGCTGGTCCTCCTTCCACCTGACGAAGGAGTTGCGCTTTGCAAGCTTGTGTTTTCAAAAAATCCTGTTGGACTATAACCTGGCGTCATGTGATTTCCGACTTAAAAAAATAAATTTAAGTTGATTTTGCATGTTGAACTGTCAGCGATCATATGTTGTTTTTCTGAATGTGCAATAGCATAACTGGAGCTCATGTTTTATTTCTTCTCTTGATATTTTGTGTTATACATTATTATATCATTTTAGGCATTTAAGATGACTTAATCAGTTTCAGGGTAGTATTTTGGTCCCATGTTCACCAAAGTATTGAAATTATGCAAAGTTGGTTTTGCTATTATGGCTTGAAAATGGACGAACTATCACAGAAAGACACTATTGAGGCACCTGAAAATTAAACCAGTCCATCTGTGAATTCTCTCACCATGACTAAGCAGGATGACCATAATCAAATCAAGCTCAAAATAAAATCCATCACCCTTCTTCCTCAGATAAGGAGAAGTACAGACGTAGGGTGCAATTAGGAGCATAGGAGCAGGAGTCGGCCTATCAGTCCCTCAAGCCTGTTCTCCATTCAAAGAAATTATGGCTAATCTGTGGCCTACGTTTATATACCTGCCTTTGGCCCATGACCCTTAATACCTTTGCTTAACAAAAAAATGATCTATCTCAAATTTAAATTAACAACTGATCTAGTAACAAGTGTTTGTGGAAGAGAGTTCCAAACTTCTATCACCCTTTGTGTGTAGAAGGTCTTCCTAACATCTGTCCTGAATGACCTGAATCTGTTTTAGACAATGGCCCCTAATTCTAGAATCTCAATCAGTCTCAAGAGCTAAAGATCATTGAGTTAAATTTTTTTGACAAAGCAGCTGGAAGGGAAATGAGGAGCAATCATTTTGCAGATATAACTATTTGAATGGGTGATGGAACTGGAAAGGCAATTGGTAGACATGTACTTGAAAAGGACTGATATCCAAGATTTTGGTGGAGACAGCTGGGGTGTGGAACTAAATTTGACAGACCTTAGAGTTGAGAGGGTACAACAGGGTAAATTATCTGCTCATGTGTGATAAGCTCTCCTGCCTACACCTGACAACGGCAAAAGATCAGTGAACTCTGATGTAGGGGATATGTATTCTGTTGTATTATGCAAGTTTTACAGTAATTAGGAAAACAAATTGAATGTTATGGTTTATTCTGAGGGAAATTAAATGCTTTCACCCCATTGCTTATCAAGAATCTATTTACCTCTGCCTTAAAAAAATTCTGCAAAAGTTTCATCTTTTGAGGAAAAGATTTCCAAAGACTCTAAAACTATTGTGAGAAAGATGTTCTCCTTATCTCTTTGTTAAATGTGTGGCCCCTTAGCATTGAAACAATGACAGCTAGTCCTAGATTTTGCTACAAAAGAAGCATCATTTTCACAGAATCTTAGATTTCAACCAAATCATCTTGCACTCTTCTAAACTCCAGTGGATACAAATGTTACCTATTTAACCTTTCCTCATAAGACAACCTGCCCATTGCCAGTGTTGGTTGCGTAAATAAAAAATAAAACTGCAGATGAAGCTCAGGTCTGGAAGCATCTGTGGAGAGAAGACAACAGAAATAATTTTGAGTCTGATATGACTCTTTGCCATAAGCTTCAGAACTCTCAGATCTCCAGTATCCACAGTACTTCACTTTTGTTTTAGTAAAGTGAACCTTCTATGATCTGCTTCCAATCACTTGCATCCTTCCTTCCACAAGGAAACCAGTGCGGTACACAGTACAGGCATAGTTTCACCAATACCCTAGCATAGACCCCATATTTTTACATTAAAGTTCCCTTCCAATAAGCAATATCATTCTGTTAGATTTCCTAATTACTTGCTATATATGCATACTAAACTTTTGCAATGCATATACTAGGACACCCAGATCCAACTGCATCTTAGATGTATACAATCTCTCACCATTTAGATAATATGCTTCTCTTTATTTCTCCTGCCAAAATGGTCAATTTCATATTTTCTCCTCATTATACTCCACTTATCAGCTTTTTACCCTTTCACTTAACTTATCTACATCCCTTTATGACATCTGTATGTTGTCTTCACAATTTACTTTACTCCCAGTCTTTACGTAATTGGCAACTATAATTGCCATACCTTTGGTACCTTCAGGTCATTTATGTAAATTGTAAGAAGTTGAGGCACCAGCACTGATCCCTGTGGTACACTACTCATTACAGAAAATGACCCATTTGTGCGTACTCTTTTTAGTCTGTTTTCCCAAAATGTTACCTCCTACATGATGAGCTTTTACTTTCTGCAACAATTCTTGTTGTGGCGCGATTAACAAATGCCTTCTAGAAATCTAAGTACAGCACATGCATCAGTTCCCCTTTATCCACAGCACATTACTTCTTCAGAGAAGCTCAACAAATTGGTTAAAAATCTTCCCTTTCACAGAGTTGTGTTAATTCTGCCTGATTATCTTGAATGTTTCTAAATGCCTTTCTATAACATCTGTAAGAGTGGCTTCTAACATTTTCCCAAAGTCAGATGTTAAGCTAACCGGCTAAAGTCTCCTGTTTTCATTCCCCTCCTTTTGAATAAAGGAGCTATTTCCAATCTAATGGAATCTTCCTTGAACCAAGGGAATTTTGGAGAATTGAAACCAATATCTCAGTTATCTCATTAGCCCTATTTTTACAACCCCGGAATGAAGGCTATAGGACCCATGGACTTGTCAACCTGCAGCTGAAACAATTCCTTAGTGATTGTAATTTTCTTGAATACTCCCTTCCTTCTGTTTTCTGATTTACAACTTTTTTGGGAATGTTACCTGTATCCTCCATGGTGAAGACTCCTGTAATATTCTCTACTTTGACAGTTTCCTTGTTGGGTACTAGTTCCCAGGCTCTATCCTAAGTTTCTGCCCAAGCCATCTTTCCTCAGCCCAGGGCTTATGATTCTTCATCCCCAGTAATTTCAATCTTTGCTTCAGCTTCCCTTCTTACTAGCTAATCTTCCTTCCTGTTGTGCCCTTGCTTTGCTCAACAGTGGCTGAGGAGTTCAGGAGGCTGAGGCTACTCCCCTCTGGCAAGTAGAGATGGACAATAAATGCTGCCCTGGCAGTGATGTCCACATCCCATGACTAAATAAATTAAATCTTGCTTCCGCTGGAACTTTAATGGAAAAAAATTAACCCCAAATTACTTCACAGTACAATTCAACAAAAAAAAACTAACTCTTCCCCCAAAGTAGGAGATATTTGGAGGGATGGAGAAAAGCTGGTTCAAAGATCTAAGCATTGTTATCTAGCACCTAAGCCTGGATCGTTGAAGGATGACATTGAGGGCAGCATGCAGAAGAAGAAAGATTCAAAGGTAGAATGCTGAATTCTCCAGAAGTAGTGTCACACTGTTCAAAGAGATTGACCAAAATTGGATGAATAAGAAAGGAACCAAACGAGGGCAGTTCCACTCAGCTGGAAAATAGAGGAGAAGCATTTTGAGAGGTTGAGATACAAAAGCTACGGAGCCATTAACAAGTACGAGGACAGATAGTGTGCCATGCTTGATTTCACCTCTCTCAGATTCTAACAGTTCATGAACATCTGTTTAAACATTTCCCTTCTTTTCCCCCTTTCTTCCACCAAATTATAGATTCCCCCAGGTCCTTGAACCTTAGATATGAACTCTTTCTAGTTTCTCACCCATACCCTTCCTAAGATAAGTGATAGGATGGTTTTGAAAGAATTTAGACTCTACTATTAGCTAGTGCTAAATACAGTAATTATAACTGACAGCTTAGAACAGTCTTGGTTTATTGCTATAGTTGTTCAACTGCAGCAAACCTAACCTCCTTTCATTACGACTTGGATTGTTCTGCCACCAAATGTTATTTTTATGACACAAATATTAACAATATATTACTGCATGACTACATTTTTAAATTGTTTCTTTGTTGCCAAGGCAGCATTATTATTAAAGACGTTGAGCCCATTTCCAATTGTGAGATAGGAAATATTACAAGTCACCACGAAAAAAATATTTCACACTTAATTTGCAAATGGAAATATTTATTTTACACATCAATTCTGAGAACTTTAGATATCTTTTCAAACCAGTTTATCATTTTCCATTTCTTCTTTTAGACATTTTATTGCAAAATTTGGTATTATTATCAAAATAAAAAAGTATACAAATAGTATATTTTTAAATTTGAAATATGTAAATTTCATCTTTGCAAAACAAAAGATTTTAGTATTGAGCCTTTAACATGGACTTATTTCAACTATTTCGACTATTTGAACGGTTGCAAAACATTATAAATTACGACAGAAGGTATCACTGATCAGCATATGTTGGGGCCCTGTGTAAATGATTCTATATTACGAAAATATGCATTTGAAATTCTGCAGAACAGATAAACAATGTCAGCATTGGGAGGTGGATTTATATTTTGTTGCCAATAGTATTATCAACTCAAGACTGACTTACCACCTTTAGTCAGATAGTTCATAATCTCTACTTGCCTGGATAAGTACAACTGCAATAAAGCTCAAGAAGCTTGACACTTTTCAGGACAAAGCAGACCCACTGATGGTCATCCCATCTATCACTTTAAACATTCACTCCCTCCATCACCATGCATAGTGGCAGCAGTATGTATTGTATTGTCAAGATGTGGTGCAACAGCTCACTAGGGCTCCTTCAGCAACATGTTTCAAACCCAAAACCACTCTCAGCTGAAAGAAAAAAGCCAGCACACTCGTACACCAATTTCTGCAAGCTTCCCTCCAAGTCTCATCATCATACATGGAACTACTTTGCAATTGCTTCACTGTCATTGGGTCAAAATGCTGAAATTCTCTCCCTTAAAGCATTTTGGGTATGTCCATACCACATGAACTGCAGTGGTGCCAGAAAGCGGTTCACACCACCTTCTCAGAGATAATAGGAAATGGGCAATAAATGCTACCTTGCCAGCGATGCTCACATCCCATAAATGAATAAAACAAATCACTGTTTTCCTATTCCCAGAGCCACGAAGGAATGCCTTGATCAATAATTGTATTTAAATAATTCTAAGCTTTCTGAATAGCTTTCATTGCCACTTTGGTCCATTCTACATAGCTAGTGTCTGACTTGGTGTATACTTGCTCGGGGGGGGGGCAAAAAAAGAAAAATTGATGTCATTCAACATGTGTGAATGCCTCAGCGATACAATGGTCATGTAGATGCTCTGGTGCTTAAATATAAGTCTTGAATAAAATGTTATGTAAAGTATGGTGCACTTACAAGAACAATTTTGGCAGACGGTCACTTAAAAGTATCAGTCAACTGCCAAATAAATATTGGCATTTCTGTTTTTATTTGTAGATATGGAAGAACAGTTTTATGAGTGTGAGGAGCTAGGTATGGAAAACAACGATGGGTTTTCAGATGTTGATGACACTGAAATTACATGGTGAGTTGGTGAACTCAGTGGAGCATTGATTCAAGTTAAGCAGGTTAGTTGGAGTTGGAAAACAGATCAGTTACAATCTAATTGGATGGTTGAGCTGGCTTGAAAGGGGATGATTGGCTGTTCTTGTTTCAATATATTCCTATATTGAGATAGTTGGTCACACCAACAATTTTAGTATTCTCTCTGGTTTTCTTATGCAACATATTTCAAAATCTGCTATATCAATATGGGCAATTCTGTTTTTTGATTATGCTGTTTTCCTCAAGAGAAACTTATCCTAAACTAAAACAATAAATACATATGTTGTTTTAAATTAGCTGCTGTGGATTGCCAAATTAATTTTGATTACAAACTTTCAATATTTATTGGAGCAGCCTGAAAAATTATATTTTCATCTTTGTTTCAAACTTTAAAAAGATACTTTTACTTTGAAATTTCACCTGCTCTTCAGTATTCATACTATTGAATTGGTTCATGCTGTACTGCAATATCTAAAATTGAAAGAGTAATATTTCTAAAAAAAACCAAAACACATCTATGAAAGGCACAACAAGCCCACTTGTCCGAGCGTTAGCATGTCCCAGGATTTCTGGAATAACCAAATTATCCATTTGGATTTCTGTAGGAAAAATACAAAATTAGGTTTCAAGCATACGGATGGAAAAACACTGAGCTCAAAACACACAGATAAAAGAAAGAACTGAGAAGAATTAGTTCACTTGATGTTTTCTGTAATTCATCTCATTGCTTTTCCCTGAAGGGAGGCAAGTGTGCCAGCACTCCCACTAACATAACTGTGGGTGTTGAGTTGGCAGGGGTATATTGCAAATTGTATCATAATTATAGGATTGATATTGTAAACTACAAGTGTAAACCTCAGGTGCTGTGTTATTACATGTATCAAAGATTATTATGTTTCTATTACATTTGACTTAGTAATCAGAATTATTTCTGTTTAAACATTACACTTTTGTAGCTAAAGAGGATGACATATTATTTGTTTGTTATAATTATACATTTTAGGACATATCTTAAAATTCTTGCTCCTAATGCAGTTTCATTTGCCAGCTGTGCATGCTAGATATTCAGGCACATATGTCAAAAGCTACCAGAACATTTAGCAACCATTATGGTTCAGCTGCCACTCTCTAACATTCTTGAACACTGCCTCTCTAGCTTGATTTCTATCTTAAAGCCTACCACTTTAACCAGATTTTTGGTTATCTGGACTAACAACTGCATATAAGAGTCATACAGCTTAGAAACAGGCCCTTTGTCCCACCATGTCTATGCAGACAAAAAAAACCGCCAAACTACACAAATCCCAGTTACCTGCACTTGGTCCATAGCCTTCTATGCCCCAGCAATTTAAGTGTTCATCCAGATGCTTCTTAACTGTAGTGAAAGAACCTGCCTCCACCACCCTCTCAGCAGCATATTACATATTTCGAACACCTTTTGGATGGAAACAAGTTTTTTTTATTTCCTATCTGCTCTAAACTTGCTCCACACCTTAAGCTTATGCCCCCTGGTCTTAGACACATCTGACATGGGGAAAATATTCTCACAATCTTCTCTGTCCATGCCTTTCATAATTTTGTATACTTCAATAAATTCCTCCTCAGGCTCCTGTGCTCCAAAGAAAACAAACCCAGCCTATCCAGTCTCAGACTTCCTTGCTTCCATATTGTAGGCTCTGGCTAATGAACGCAAGCATCCCATATGCCTTCTTTACCATTCTGTCTACCTGTACTGACAAAATTCAGGGTTCTATGAACTTACTTTGTTCCTCAGTACTCTGTAGAGAACCACCATTCAATCACAAAAAACATTCTGTCACCATTATCCTTTGCCTCCTATTTGCAAGTCAATTTTGGATCCAGTTTGCCAACTTGCCTTGGATCCAATGAGCTGTTACCTTTTGGACCAGTTTTCCATGTCGGACCTTGTCAAAGGCCTTACTGAAGCCCACTTAAACCACTTCAACTGCGCGACACTCATCAATATATGTAGTCACCTTTTGAAAAAGATTAAATTAGTCAAACAGAATCTCCCTCTGACAAATCTATGCTGACAATCCCCGATCAATCCCTGCCTTTCCAATTGTTGATTAATCCTGTTCTTCAGAAACTTTTCCAATAATTTCCCAATCACTAATGTCAGATTAACTGCTCTGTAATTACCTGGCCTATTTGTGCTGCCCTTCTTGAACATTGGAACCACATTAACTATCCTTCAGTAACCTGGCTCTTCATCTGTGGCCAGTGAGGTATTAAATATCTTGGCCAGGGCCCCAGCAATCTCCTCCCTTGCCTCCTGTAGCAGCCTGGGATACATTTCATCAGGCTTTGGAGATTTATGCACCTTTATGGCCACCAGAACATCTAATATCTCCTCCTTATTAATCTTAACACGTTCTAGTAACTCACCATCTCAGCTGAAATCCTCGGCTACAACGTCTTTCTGCTCTGTGAATACAGATGAGAAGTATTTATTTAAGATCTTGCCCACATCCTTAATCTTCACACACTAATTGCGCCTTTGGTCCCTATTAAGTCCTACTGTTTCTTTGGTCATATAGTCATAGAGTGATACAGAATGGGTAACAGACCCTTCGGTCCAACTCATCCGCACCAACCAGACATCCCATTTGACAGCATTTGGTCCATAACCCGCTCAACCTTTCCTATTCATACTCACCAAGAGGCTACCTCCACTTCCTCTGGCAGCTCTTTCCAGTCACGCACCACCCTCTGTGAAAAAGTTACACCTCAGATCCTTTGGAGAATCTTTCCCCTCTCTCCTTAAGCATATGTCCTCTAGTGTTGGACTCCCCACCCTAGGAAAAAGACCTTGACTATTCACCCTATCCATGCCCCTCATGATTTTATAAACCTCTATAAGGTCACTTTTGAGGAATCTAATTATGGGAGGACTGGTAATTCTCTTACTCTTAAAATAATTATCAAATGCCTTGGGGTTTTCCATAATCCTATCTACCAAAGATATTTCGTGACCTCTCTCTTTGTCCTCCTAATTTCTTTTTTAAACAACCCCTTACACTCTACTTTTGAAGGGCCTCCCCTGTTTTTAATGCTCTGTGCCTGACATATGCTTCCTTGATTTTCTTTGTCAACCTCTCAATATCCCATCTCATCTAAGGTTCCCTGGACTTGCTGCCCTTGCCCTTCACTTCTTAGAGGAACACACTGGCCCTGAATTCTCACTGTACTTAAAAGATTCCCACTTTCCAAATTTGGACTTATCTGCAAGAGCTGCTCCCAGTCTGTTTGCCAGATCCTGTCCAATGATACTAGACACTTAACTTCTGCACTATTTTTATCCATTTCCACATTGACTTTGAAACTTAGAGTTATGGTCACAATCCTTAAAACTTCTTGCCCACTGAAACTTCAACCACATGACGAGCTTCATTCCCTAGGATGAGGTCCAGCACTGCTTCATCACTAGTAGAACTCATACTGGTACAAAAAGCACTCTTGGATGCACTTTAAAAATTCTACTCCGTCTGATCCTTTCACACTAAGGCAATCGCAGTTAATGTTGGCAAAATTGAAATCCCCAACAACTTATTACCCCACTTCTCTCATACCTTTCTGTGATTTGAACATAGAACATAGAACATTACAGCGCAGTACAGGCCCTTCGGCCCTTGATGTTGCACCAACCTGTGAAACCAATCTGAAGCCCATCTAACCTACACAATTCCATTATCATCCTTATGTTTATCCAACGACCATTTAAATGCCCTTAAAGTTGGTGAGTCTACAACTGCTACAGGCAAGGCATTCCATGCCCTTACTACTCTCTGAGTAAAGAATCTACCTCTGATATCGGTCCTACATCTATCACCCCTCAATTTAAAGCTATGTCCCCTCATGCTAGCCGTCACCATTCGAGGAAAAAGGCTCTCACAGTCTACCCTATCTAATCCTCTGGTCATCTTGTATGTCTCTATTAAGTCACCTCTTAACCTTCTTGTCTCTAACGAAAACAGCCTCAAGTCCCTCAGCCTTTCCTCATAAGACCTTCCCTCCAGACCAGGCAACATCCTGGTAAATCTCCTCTGCACCCTTTCCAATGCTTCCACATCCTTCCTATAATGCGGTGCCCAGAACTGTACGCAATACTCCAAGTGCAGCCGCACCAGAGTTTTGTACAGCTGCAACATGACCTCACGGCTCCGAAACTCAATCCCTCTACCAATAAAACCTAACACACCATACGCCTTCTTAACAACCCTATCAACCTGGGTGGCAACTTTCAGGGATCTATGCACATGGACACCGAGATCTCTCTGCTCGTCCACACTACCAAGAATCTTACCATTAGCCCTGTACTCTATATTCCTGTTACTCCTTCCAAACTGAATCACCTCATACTTTTCCGCATTAAACTCCATTTGCCACCTCTCAGCCCAGCTCTGCAGCTTATCTATGTTCCTCTGTAACCTGCAACATCCTTCCGCATTATCCACAACTCCACCGACTTTAGTGTCATCCACAAATTTACTAACCCATCCTTCTACACCCTCATCCAGGTCATTTATAAAAATGACAAACAGCAGTGGCCCCAAAACAGATCCTTGCGTTACACCACTAGTAACTGAACTCCAGGATGAACATTTCCCATCAACCACCACCCTCTGCCTGCATATCTGCTCTGCTATCTCCCACTGACTGTTGGGAGGCCTGTAGTATAATTCCAACAAAGTAATCAGCCTGCTTTTATTTCTAATCTCTACCCAGATAGCCTCATTTGAAGACCCTTCTAGGACATCCTCCCTAATTACTGCAGTGATGGATTCATTTATTAATAATCCAATGCCCCCACCTTTCTTGCATTTCCCCCTATTTTACTTAAACTTATATACCCTGGAATGTTGAGCTGCTAGTCATCTCCTTCCTTCGAGTCTAAGTGATTGCAATAGTATCATATTCAATAATCAATGCTCCAAGTTCATCTGTTTTACCAATCAAGCTCTTTGCATTAAAATAGATGCAATTTGGCTTTCTGGATCTCCCATGTTACTTATTCTGCCCGTTGTTCTCCACCTACTGGACTGTTTTAGCATTCCTTCTATATCTGATTGAACGTTGCTCTCAATTTGACAACTACTCTGTGCCTCAACCCCCTGCTAAATTATTTAAAACCTCCCCAACAGCACAAGCAAACCTCCCATCAAGGATTTGGCCCCATTCTAATTCAAGTGGAACCTGTCCAACTTGCACAGGTCCCACCTACTCCAGAAGCTATCCCAATTATCCAGAAATCTAAAGCCCTCCCTCCTACACCATCCCTTTAGCCACGTTTTCAGCTGAGCTGTCTTTCTATTCCTGTAATGCATGGCACTGGAAATAATCTGGAGATTGCAGCTTTAGTCATTTTCCTGTTTAATCTACTACCATCTCTCTAAATTCCTGTTGCAGGACCTCATTTCTTTTTTTACCCATGTTGTTGGCACCTCCTCACCTTCACAATGCTTTGCAGCCGCTCTGAGATATCCCTTACCCTGAAACCGGGGAAGCAACATACCATTCCAGAGTCTCGCTTACTGCTACAGGACCATTTATCAGTTCCCTTTACAACCAAGTCCTGCATCACCAAACCTCTCCCAGTCTTTTTCCTCCCCTGCTGTGCAGCACTGAACCATGGTGCCACCAACTTGCTGTTGCTGCTTCCCTCTGAGAGGTCATGCCTCCCAACACAGTATATGTTTGAAAGGGGGGTAACCATAGGGAACATCTGAACTCCCTGTCTTGGTTACTAGTCTTCCTGATAGTCACCCAATGCTTTTTGGCCTGTGTAGCCCTTACTTGTGATGTGAACCAGCTTGCTAAATGTATTATCCACAATGTCCTTAGCATCATGGATGCTGTTTAGGAGTCCGTCCATAGCTGCAGCCACTCCATGTGGTCGAACAGGAGCTGCAGCTGAACACATTTCCTGCACTTCCTCAGTGTCATACTTCTGTTTTATAGGGCTCCCTTGAAAGAAGATTTGTGCTCAAACTAGATTAACCATGATTTTAATGAATCATAGAACAGCATCAATACAGTGTGTAAATAGGCTATTCGGCCCAACTAGTCCACACCAACCCTCCGAAGAGCAGTTCACCCAGACCCATCCCCCTACCCTTTCTCTGTAACCCCGAATCTCCCGTGGCCAATCCACCTCACCTGCACATCTTTGACAGTGGAAGGAAATTGGAACACCCAGCGGAAACCCATGCAGACACGGGGAGAACTTACAAACACCACACAGACAGTCTCCTGAGGGTAGAATCAAATCCAGGTTCCTGGCACTGTGAGGCAGCAGTGCTAACCACTGAGCCACCATGCCATGAATGGTACAGCAAACCCAAAGGGCTGAACAGCCTACCCATCTCCTAACTCCTATCAGACCATAATATGCAGGAACTAAAGTAGGCCACTTAGCCCATTGAATCTGCTCTGCCATTCAATGAGTTCATGGCAGATTTGATAAACCTCAATGCCACCTACCACTTTATTCAAATAACTCTTGATCTTCCTCCTGATTTAAAAATTGTCTACCCCAGCTTTGAATTTGTTTAACGACCCAGCCTTGACAGTCCTCTGGAGTAAAGGATTTCACAGATTGGTGACTGTCTGAGAGAATAAATTCCCAGTTTTCTCTGTCCTAAGTGGGCAACCTCTACTCTGAGATTATGCCCTCTGGTCCTAGACTCGTTTGCAAAGGGAAATAACCCCTCCACATCTAACTTGTCAAGCCCCCTAAGAATCTTATATTATCCAGCAAGGTCTCTTCTCATTCTTCTAAACTCCAATGAGTTCAAGCCCAAACTAGTCAAACTCTCGTCATGTGAAAATCCCTCCATACCCAGGAACAAACAAGTGAACTGTTTCTGGACTGCCTTCAATGGCAGCTTATCTTCTAGATAAGGAACCCAATCTGTTCACAGTATTTCAGCTGTAGTTTGGCTGATGTCTTGTATAGTTTCAGCAAGATGTCCTATTTTACACTCCATTCCCTTTGAAATTAAGGCAAACATTTAATTTGCCTATTCTGTTACCTGCTGAAATTGGATGCTAGCTTAATGTAATTCATGCATGAGGACGGCCGAATCCCTTTGCATTGCAGCTTCCTGGAGTTTATCCCCATTTGAATAAAAAGTATGTATTAATTATTTATTATCACATATATCTGGAAAGATATAGTGAAAAGTATTTAGTTCAACTCTTTGATTCTTGCTGCCAAAGTACATAACCTCACATTTTCTCACATTATATTTTACCTGCAAGTTTTTACCCATTCATCTAACCTAGTAGACTCTTTTCATCATTCTCCCTACTTGCTTTCCCAACTATTTTTTTGTCATCTGCAAACTTGGCTGTAGCTCATTCACTACCAGCATCCAAGTCATTAATGTATATTGTGAATAATTATGGCTCCAGCAATGATCCTTGTGGCACACCACTAGTTACAAGTTGCCTTTCCTGGCAATGTCTGCTATATCCCAACTCTGTCTTTTATTAGTTATCCAATTCCCTGCCCATGCTAATATGCTATGGCCAACTCCAAGAGCTCTTATCTCAGTAAGTAGCCTTATGTGCATTACCTTATCGAACACCCTTGGAAATCCAAATATATTACATTGATTGGGTACTCTTTATCTATCCTATTTGCTAGCTCCTCAAAGGATTCTAACAAATTTATCTGGCATGATTTCCCCTTTGCTCCTTTAGAATGTCATGGGACATTTTTATTCTATTAAGGGCACCAAAAAGCACTGTAAGTGGTTTGTAAAATACATTTGCAAACTGAGAAAGTTGTTGAGAAAACTGTAAGAGATTGTTTTGTTTTGATTTAAGAACATTGCTATTTGTTGTTTTGTTTTAAGGGATGAAAATGATACTACTAATGTAAAAGGGCTAAGCCATCCTGAGAGGGTGCAGGTCGGAAAACGCCAGAGAAAGCTGAAGGAGCTTGAGATACTACATCAGGAAAAGGATGTGAAAATTCAAAAAATAAGGTACTGAACATTTTCTGTAATCCTTTAAGTGATCTGGGTGAATCATATTTTATGAATTGGGAAGAAGATATGCATGTTGATGTGGATGTCTGCATATGAAAGAGTGAGATTTTTTCTCATGTTTGACATGAAATCTCAATTTATCATTACAGTATGTCTGTCATTTCAACATGTATTCCATTTCATTACATTTTCCTTTCAATTAGAAACCATGGGCTGAATCTTACCATATTTGGCGAAGTGTAATTTTTGCTGAGTTTCTCTCCATGAGGCCTAACTTGTTTTCTTGCACAACTGTCCCAACTTGATCTCAAACAAAATACGACGTCTCTGTGGTGCTGCTCTCATCTGATGCTAGCTTGACTCTCCCTCCATCTTGCTATACCTGGAAGTACTGGCCAGATATCCTGGCACCTTTGGCATATGTGAAATTCACACCTCACTTTGCGGACAGAGACTGAGTCCTGGCAGATGAGTTGGTCCACAGAACTGTGTTCAATTTTGGAATACTGCATTCATTTCTGGCCCCCCACTGTGGGAAAGATGTTGTGAAACTTGAAAGGGTTCAGAAGAAATTTACAAGGAAGATGCCAGGGTTGGAGGGTTTTGGGCTGTAGGGAGAGGCTGAATAGGCTGGGGCTATTTTCCCTAGAGTGTCAGAGGCTGAGGGGTGACTTCATGGAAGTTTATAAAATCGTGATGGGCAAAGATAGGGTAAATAGCCAAGGTCTTTTTCAAAAGAATCTAGGACCTGTTGATTACAATTGTTTGACTGGGTTCTAGCTTTGCCTTCCTTTTCATAATGTTCCTTTCATCAGACTTTAACCATAAATCTTTGGACACACCAGAACTTCCTTTCATCTGGATGTGGCTAAACAAGTGCATGATGTCCATAATCTATTCCAGTGAAAACCTGTGGAAATCCAGGCATGCGGTCCTTTGCTTGTATACTCAATGTGCAGTTGCCTAAATTTTGACTTGACTTGAAATTTAGACATTTTTCTAGGTAGGCTATTGTTTTAGATCAACAAAAACATTTAAAATCCACTTTTATTTGAATAGTTCCCAGGAGTTTCTGATTTATCTGTCTAAAATTTGCATTCCTTGTTTCTGGCCATTTATAATTAGTCCACTTCATTTTGGTTGACTGAATATCCTGTTTTCATTGCATAGGATTATGGTATTTTCTGGAAGTGATTCCCAGTATATTATGGGTCACATTCCATCTTACTAGCAGCTTTCTGCATTAAAAAAAAAGCTGAACTTTGCAAAGTCCTTTCCTCCTTTTTAAAATTCACCCTAGATGCCTTTCCACCCTGCACCTGGAAGCCTATTGTCACTTCCATGAGTGTTTACAGTGTTCTCAATACAGTTCAATAGGTCAGCAATAGAAATAGTACTGTGCAACCACTGGATATAATCATAAGACTGTATTTTGGACAGCCAAATGTTCACTTTTAGTATGGAGATTATAATACTTTAGATATTTGATAATAGCATGACAGCCAGAGCAAAATCGTTTGCCCTGAAATAAAAGGGTATTGCATTATTTGCAACATCTTGCAATCAGGCAGCTCATTTGCACAAGGCATGTTGTGAGGTTGGGAATGATCAATGGCAGTAATTAGAACATCTCACTGAGGGATTCTGACACTTTACTGCATCATTGCTCTTTCAGCTGTTCAGATTCAGACAAAAAAATTCCAACAGATGCCTATGAACATGGATATCCATATTACCAAATATTTATATTTAGAACATAGTCTTCTGATAGTTTGTCATGTTAAACAGTTAGCTATAGATGCATTAGTCTATTTTTCAGATAATAACGTAAATTTTCATTTTACTTCCCTGTTAACTCAGATTGTTTAGATGTTTGAATGAACTCAATGTTGTTTGTAATATGTTTCTAAAATACATTTTTCTGTGTTTTCTTAAAATCCAACCTTTGTGAATACTACATGGTCTCATGCTAGAAATCATTCCCAAACCCACAGCGCCAGGGACCCGAGTTCGATTCTAGCCTTGCGTGACTGTCTGTGTGGAGTTTTCATGTTCTCCCCGTGTCTGCGTGGATTTCTTCCGGGTGCTCCGGTTTCCTCCCACAGCCCAAAGAAGTGCAGATTAGGTGGATTGGCCGTGGTAAATTGCCCCACAGTGTCCAGGGATGTGCAGGCTAGGTGGATGACACATGATGTGTTACAGAGATAGGGTCTGGATCTTGGTGGGATGCTCTTCAGAAGGTCAGTGCAGACTCAATGGATCAAATGGCCTCTTGCTGCACTGTCAGGATTCTAATATTTTTCCTGCCATTTTGTATTTCAATATCTGGCATCATGCATACATGCTTGTTTATCGATAATGATACAGTCTAATTATTTATTATCACAGAGGCTTGATGACTGATTGTAATTATTCAGTTATTTTAATAGTAGGTAATAGTAACAGCTAAAAATATACTTTGTGTATTTATGATATAATTAATCATGAATTCTGATTTCATATGAATATAGATCAGGGCCCATTTGTGATTTTGGCTGAGTATATGCCTGAGTGTTAACTGAACAAAATTAAATGACTGATCCTATGTACCTTTTTATCTAACTCAACTGCAACTTAATTCTATTTCTTAAGATGTGTTATTTATTTCAAATCATTACCGAACCTATTAGCAAAAGAATCCTTGTGATTAGATTCTTAGTCATGTGGTTTCAGTGAAGTTCATGCATGTGGCTACTTTCTGTAGTAATTCTCTGAGGACAGCCCTCCGCTATTTCTGAAAATGTCCTGTAGATGTTTATATTTCTAGGTGAATCCAAAACTGAAAGTCATAAATATAACATACTAACCAATAATCAGGAGAAACATGGGAATAATGTAATGGTTAGAATGTGGAACCTGGGTGCTTACATGGATAACTTGAAATGAATAGTAAAGATGCCTTTAAAGGAGAAGCTGGATAAGTATGCAAGGAAGTTAAAAATAGAAGAATGGTCTGATAAGACATAAACGTAAACCATGACATTAAACACACATATACACAGACACTAACACGGGTACAGGGTTTTAAAAAGAACTGTCGCACACAGGCAGGAAGAAAAAGTTATTAGAATGCTGGAGTGATTAAATTTTGAACTGAGACCACAGTTGTTCAATTGGTGACTGATATCCTTAGCCATTGCAAAATATATAGATTGTCTTGAGTTCTTGGTCACTGGTTGTTTCTCTGATTTGTTTTTTTTCACCAGGCACTGTTTTCAATATGATGAGGAGGAGCAGGGAGAAAAAGACTTTCAGTCCTTGCTGTTACAAATTTATCTCTTTTGATGAAATGGCAATTTTAATTCAAAAATTTTGTTTATTAGTTTCCTGATCTTGCCTCAACCTGTGGTTAAATGATTGATGCAACAATTTTAGATACGTGATTAAAAGCAGATGATGGAAATTGAAAATTGAGAATTTTATTCATTCATTTTGTGGGAAATAGGTGTCACTGGCTGGGCCAGCATTTATTGCCCGTCCCTAGTTGCCCTTGAAGGTGGTGGTGAGCTGCCTTCTTGAATTGCTACAGTCCTTCTGCTGTGGGTTGACCTGCAATGCCCTTAGGGAGGGAATTCCAAGACTTTGACCCAGTGACAGTGAAGGAACGACGATATGTTTCCACGTCAGGATGGTGAGTGGCTTGGAGGGACACTTGAAGGTGGTGGTGTTCCCATGTATGTGCTGCCCTTGTCCTTCTAGGTGGAACTGGTCTTGTGTTTGGAAAGTGCAGTCTGAGGATCTTTGAATTTTTGCAGTGCATCTTATAGGTAGTACACACTGCCGCAACTGAGCGTCGGTGGTGGAGGGAGTGGCTGCATGTGGATGCAGTGCCAGTCAATCCGGCTGCTTTGTCCTGGATGGTTTCAAGCTTCTGGAGTGTTGTTGGAGCTGCACCCATCCAGGCAAATGGGGAGTATTCCATCACAGTCCTGACTTGCGCCTTGTAGACAGGCTTTGGGGGAGTCAGGAGGTGAGTCACTCGCTGCAGTATTCCTAGCCTCTGACCTGCTCTTGTAGCCACTATGTTTATGTGGAGAGTTCAGTTGAGGTTTTCGTCAATGATAACCCCCAGGATGTTGATAGCGGGGGATTCAGTGATGGTAACGCCATTGAATGGCAAGATTGTCTCTCATTGCTGTTGGTCATAGCCTGGCATTTGTGTGGTGTGAATGTTGCTTGCCACTTGTCAGCCCAAACTTAGTTATTGTCTAGATCTTATTGCATTTGGAAACATACTGCTTCACTGTCTGAGGAGTCACAAATGGTACTAAACATTATGCAATCATTGTGTGAACATCCCCACTTCTGACCTTATGATGGAGGGAATGTCACTGAAGTAGCTGAAGATGGTTGGGCCTAAGATACTACTCTGATGAACTCTTGCAAAGATGTCCTGGAACTGAGATGATTAATGTCCAATGCCACGACCATCTTCCTATGTGTCAGGTATGACTCCAACCAGTGGAGAGTTTGCCTGCAGATACCCATTAATTCCAGCTTTGCTAGGGTGCCTTGATGCCAAACTTGGTCGAATGCAGTCTGGATATCAAGGGCTGTCACACTCACCTCACCTCTGGAATTCAACTCTTTTGTCCATGTTTGAACCAAGGCTGTAGTGAGGTCAGGAGCTGAGTGGCCCTGGCAGAACCCAAACTGGGCGTCACTGAGCAGGTTATTGCTGAGCAAGTGTTGCTGATAGCACTGTTACTGACACCTTCCATCACTTTACTGACGATCGAGAGTAGACTGATTGATAGGGCGATAATTGGCCAGGTTGGATTTGTCCTGCTTTTTATGCACAGGACATACTTGGGCAATTTTCCACATTGTCAGATAGATACCAGTGTTGTAACTGTACTGGAAGAGCTTGGATATGGGAGCAGCAAGTCCTGGAGCACAAGGCTTCAGTACTATTGCCAGAATGTTGTCAGAGCCCGTAGCCTTTGCAGTATCCAGTGTCTCCAACCATTTCTTGCTATCACATGGAATGAATCGAATTGGCTGAAGGCTAGTATCTGTAACGCTGATGACTACAGGAGGAGGCCAAGATGGATCATCCACTTGGCACTTCTGGCTAAAGATTGCTAAGAAAGATTCAGCCTTATCTTTTGCACTGATGTACTGGGCTCTTCTATCATTGAGGATGGGTATATTTGTGGACCCTCCTCCTCCACTGAGTTGTTTAATTGTGCACCATCATTCATGACTGGATGTAGCAGGACTACAGCGCTTAGATCTGATCTGTTTGTTGTGGGATCGCTTAGCTCTGTCTATCACTTGTTTCTTATGCTGTTTGGTGGCTTCACCAGGTTGACACCTCATTTTCAGGTATCCCTGGTGCTGCTCTTGGCATGCCCTTCTGCACTCTCCATTGAACCTGGTTGGAACCCCTGGCTTGTTCGTAATGGTTGAGTGGGGGATATGCCAGGCCATGATGTTACAGATTATGCTGGAGCACAGTTCTGCTGCTGTTGATGACCCACAGTGCCTCATAGATGCCCAGTCTCGAGTTGCTAGATCTGTTCAAAGCCTGTCCCATTTAGCACGGTGATAGTGCCACATAACACGATGGAGGTTGTTCTCAATGTGAAGCTGGGACTTTATCCCCACATGGACAGTGCAGTGATTGTTCTTACTGATACTGGCATGGACAGATGCATCTGCAGCTGGCAGATTGGTGAAGATGAGGTCAAGTATGTTTTTCCTTCTTGCTGGTTCCATCACCACCTGCTGCAGACCCAGTCTCGCAGCTAAGTCCTTTTAGGACCTAACTAGCTCCATCTGTAGCACTGCTGCCAAGCCACTCTTGGTGGTGGACATTGAAATCCCCCACCCAGAGTACATTTTGTGCCCTTGCCATCCTCAATCCTTTAAGTGTTGTTCATGGAAGAGTACTGATTCATCAGCTGAGGGAGGGCGGTATGTGGTAATCAACAGGAGGTTTCCTTGCCCATGTTTAACCCAAAGCCATGAGACATCATGGGGTCTGGAGTCAATGTTGAGGACTCCCAGGGCACCCCCTCTCACAGTATACCACTGTGCTGCCACCTCTGCTGGGTCTGTCCTGATAGTGGAACAGGACATATCCAGGGATGGTGATGGTAGTGTCTGGGACATTATCTGCAAGGTGTGATTCTCTGAGGATGACTATGTCAGAGTGTTGCTTGACTAGTCTGTGAGACAACTCTCCCAATTTTAGCACTAGCCCCCAGATGTTAGTGAGGAGGACTTTGCAGGGTCAACAGGGCTGTTTCTGTTTTTGTCTTTTCTGGTGCCTACGTCGATGCCAGGTGATCTGCTGGGTTTCATTTCTTTGAGACTTTGTAGTGATTGGTACAACTAAATGACTTGCTATGCCATTTGTTGTGAGGTTGGGTAGAGTACTTGTGGATTAGGAGGCAGGATGTTAGAATGTAGTATTTGTAAAATGCTGGGGGGGAGAGGTTGCGTGGTCCCTTTAAAAGGTTATGTGTTTTCTATGCTTAAAGATTTAAAATGGATATCTGTGAGCAGCAGCTTGAAAGTACGCAAGTACACAGAGCGTACCCGAATTGAAACAATTGTATCAAAAGGCTGTGCAGTTAACAGGCCAAGACACTAAGTTTTTGAATTTAGCCAATCAATTTAAACCAGGCACTTAGATACCAAAAACCAATTAAATTTAAATCTCATGGTTTTGACAACATAGGACCAATGCTATTGTAAGAAATTGATATGTCGTCAAGGCTATAAAAAGAAGGGGGCAGTTGGACAAAGCCCCAGAGTTAACTGCCATCCACCAGAGTTAACAGCCCTCTGCTCCCAAGAGAATTGCTGGCACTCTCAGGCTCCACAAAGTCTGAGAGAAATCACCCATTGAAATACCAGTGGTACCCACGGCACAACTAGTTAATACTCCTGACAGAAGAATCAACGGAAAAGGCACAAAGCATTCCGGATGACATGTAACCTGGCGGTAATTTTGAGAGACTAAATTCTATTTTTGTTTTATATTTATATTTGTATATGTGTATTTATTGGAACAGCATATCATTGGAATCTTAGATAACAAGCATGGGGCTGGATGAACACAGCAGGTCAAGCAGCATCATAGGAGCAGGAAAACTCGACGTTTCGGGCCTAAACCCTTCATCAGAAATGGGGGAGGGGAAGAGGGTTCTGAAATAAATAGGGAGAGAGGGGGAGGCGGATAGAAGATGGATAGAGGAGAGGATAGGTGGAGAGG
>JAHRHZ010000004.1:2389135-2404014 GCA_024137785.1 Ginglymostoma cirratum
TCCTCTCCTCTATCCATCTTCTATCCGCCTCCCCCTCTCTCCCTATTTATTTCAGAACCCTCTTCCCCTCCCCCATTTCTGATGAAGGGTTTAGGCCCGAAACGTCGAGTTTTCCTGCTCCTATGATGCTGCTTGACCTGCTGTGTTCATCCAGCCCCATGCTTGTTATCTCGGATTCTCCAGCATCGGCAGTACCTTTTATCTCTCATTAGAATATTAGTTTATTTGGGAATAATGTTCAAAAGTTGCTAACAATTTGTTGGATATTTAGTTGTTCATTACTTAGCAATTAGCACCATATGCAGCCAAGGGATCTTCTCCCTGCCTATTTTGGGTCATTTACAGTTTTATATAGTTGCAGTCACAAAATTATTAGCAAACAAATCAAGATTGAGTTTTTTCTACAACATAGAATTTTTTAAGGTATACAATATGCATCATGTAACAAAAAAGATCACAACAGAGAACCAGATTTTCTGAAGAAGGGTCCCAACCCGAAATGTCAACTTTCCTGCTCCTCTGATGCTGCCTGGCCTGCTGTGTTCCTCCAGCTCCACATTGTATTGTCTCTGACTCCAGCATCTGCAGTTCCTGCTATCTCTGGGAGAACCATAGCAGTTGGCCAATCAAATCATTACTCTTTTCTTCATGAACTACCTACCTAGTGAAATATGGTCACCACAATAATGCATGGAATATGTATATAGAGAAGTAGAGTGTCAGTCTGTGTAATCTGAATATTGATGTTGTCACCTTGTATTAAAGAGTGCATTGCCAACTGTTTCATAGTTATTGTTTTTGTGGAATGATGGAAATTGAAACACCAAAGCTTGGAGATTGTCATGGAACCACTTTGATCATATTCACATAGGCAGATAAGTTTCATAAACTTCATGCCTGACGTAACCTGTTGCAAGCCATCTTAATATGTTTACATGATGGGAGGTGGTAATTCCCTCCACAGTTCAAAGATTTTGATAATGAGGAGGAATGATTATGCCTTTAGGATTGAATCACTGAATATTTCACTTTGAAATTAATAATAAGGTCTTATAAACTTTTAGCAAAACTAAATATAGTATTTCCACGTTTACACTGGAAAGTTAAGTTTCATTCAAATTTAGTTATTTATTTTTACTTTTGTCTTTAGTGGGATATAGGCATTGCTGGCACAGCTGGCAATTGTTGAATTTAATTTATTGCCCTTTGAGACCAGTTAAGGATTAGCCATATTGCTATGGGTTGGCGTGACACCTAAACTCGAATTCAGTAAGGGTAGCAAATTTCCTTCCCATAAAGAACATTAGTGAACTAAATGGGTTTTCATGGCATTCAATGATAATTTCATGCTTGCCCTTACTGAGAATTCAAACTCATATTTATTTTGAATAATGAATTGTTTTAAATTCCACCAGTTACTGCAGTGGGATCTGCAGAGATTTTTCTGCATTACTAGTTCAGTGACATGACTACTGTGTCACCACCTCCCCATAGAGAAATTAATGTCTAACCACTGATAGATCTGTTATAAATATAGCCAAGAAATTTTTCATGGCAGAGATGCAAATCAGGAAACAAAAAATGCAGTCGCTTTGTTTTACCCAGAAATCTTGTTTATCTATTTGATTCATTGCTAAATTTTTGTTATTTTTGAGATGAAGAATAGGATCTGAATTTTCTCCCTGCTTCCCCTTAACTAATTTTTAAAAAAAAAATCTTATATATACGATAGTTTAATGTCATTTGTTATGAAATTGCTTTGTGACACGTGTAAGTATAACTGCCTAACCTGTCTAAATTCAGTTCTTCTCTGCACTATCCTAATGAAACATTAACCTGTTTCATGTAAATTGGTTAATCCCTTCTCAAGTAAACTAAAATAACTTACATGAAAATATTAAGCATTCACATACTGGTAATTTCAACATGACTAGAGGCAGAATTTTCTTCTCCTTGTGCGGTGAGATTAATGGCAAGCAAGATGACCTAACGGGGTGGGAGTGAAAAGATTAGATTCTCGATTTCAAGAAAAATTTACCTCACAAGTTCCAGATGTCACCAGAGTGGCAACTAGCTCATTTACATACATTTGCATCTCACTAATAGCCAACATCGCACTTCCAATTTTCCCATGCTGCATCAGGAAGCTAAACGGCACAACAACTCGACAAGTAAAACAGAGGGCGCCTGGTGATTTGGCTTGTCAGCCTTTGGTGCCGCTCAAGGAATAGCTGTGCCAGCCAGCTACCTTCTCATCATATGGAATTGCTTCTTCTGTACAAGGTCGATGTCTGGTTAATGGCAACAATCCTCTTCAGCCCTTCATCCACGCAACTCAGCACCAGCAAAGTACAAGCTTCACAATTATCACCATGCTTTTTCCATGACCAACTCAGACACCACCTCAGGGCTTCAACCATCTGATTTGGAGCTAAGTGACACCTATGACTTGAATGCTTCTGCCAGATTGGTTTGACCTCAGAGCAGGCCAGGCATCTCACATATCTGTACGTAGTTTTTTTTTGCTGACATAGAGGCAGGCATTTTATGCTCCTTGACTTGCTTTTAAGTATACAAGGGCTTTAGCACTAACATTTAAATACCATTCCCATTTAAATACTAATATGCCCTCTTATTTTTCTAGCCAAAATAGACAGCCTCACACTTATCCACATTAAACTTCAACTGCCAGGTTCTGGCTCATTGTCCGAGCCTATCAATATCCATCTGTAAAATCTTTATCTCCTCATCACTGCCTGCTTTCCTACCTATTTTAGTATCATCCATGACTTTTGATATGTTACACTCTATCCCAGCTTTCAGATCATTTAAATAGATTACAAATAGTTGAGGTCCGAGAAGTGACCCCTGTGGCAACCCCTAGTTGTAGTTCACAATCCAGAGAAGGACCCATTTATCCCAACACTCTGCTTTCTGTCAGTCAGCCAATCCTCTATCCAAGTCAGTTCACTACCCTTAAACCCCTGGGAACCAACCTCCCGGCACCTTGTGGCACCTTGTCATATGCCTTTTGGAAGTCTAGATATACCACATGCACCAGATCCCCAATATCCACCTTGCTGATTACATCATCAAAGAACTCCAGCAAGTTTGTCAAGCTTGAATTGCCCTTCATGAAATCATGTTAACACTGGTGAATCGAGCTTTGTTTTTCAACTATTCAATTTTGTATTTATTCAATTATCTCCTCCTTTATGATTGACTCCAGAGTTCCTTGGATGCTGCATGTGCCTACAAAAGAAAGACGGAGACAGTTGGAGAAAATATCTAACAGCTTGTACAAAATAAGGATGAGTTAGAACTGGTGGTAATGAGAGAGAAGTACAGCACAATACAGCTTACTCGGTTGGTTATTCATTGGTAACTCCCACATGAGTGATTCTAGTCTTTCCCATTTTAGCCTCACCATCGTCTTCTCGTGGGCAATCGAAGCTTTTTGTCCACTACTCCCCCACCTGTATATGACCTCTAAGCCCAGTTGTGAGCTGGTTTCTGTTGCAATGAGATGAAGGAAGGGATTGAATATGATGGAACAGGATGCAAGAGCTGTTAGTGATCATGCATAGCAGGAGAGGCGATGAAATGTGCCTATTGAGTTAGTAGGAAGCGTTACTGATTATAGAGGATGGGGTGAATGTGAGCCTTGAATGGACATCATGCGTGTGATGCTGAGGGTTTAGTCCATCAGCCTTTGTAAGAGACATCTGCACTGGAACAATTAGAATGTGTGCTGGTCTCCAAGTATGAAATGGTAGAAGGTGCAGCAGATCATTGACCTTCTTCCTGCACTGCTGGTCATTCCTGTTGACCCAGGAGAAAACATGAGCTGGGCCGTTATTCCTATTCAGGTTGGCTGGGTCTGGTGGCATGACCTCTGTAAAGGCAGTCAGATACTTGGAGACAGCAAAGTAAAGCAGCACTTGAGAACTTTATTCAAGCAAAATACCGGTGTAGATGCAGGGGGAGGGGGCCCAAGACTCACCCAGGAGTTTGAACTTTCTCCAAAAGTACCTGTTTTATACTATTACACAAACAGACTGCTACAACCCTGAAACTGTATTAATTACAACCAAATCTCGCATGAGCAATAAATTTAACAGCACCACGCAGTTTGCCATCAGTGGTGTAGGGCTCCTACACTATCACACTGGAGGCTATTGTCTATTGAAACCTTTATCAAAAATAAACATGCAGTTATTCATTGTGCCTAGCCCTGACCCCTTGCCACTAACATTTGCAGACTAGTTTGCTTCCCACCTGGAACATCCCGTGGCCTGTTCTCTTGCAACTTGCAATCTTCCAACTAACAGTCTGTCTCTGCAGCAGCAAGCAAGTGCTCTTTTAAGCCTTATTTTTAACCCTTACCTATATATTTGTCCCTTACTACAGATCTGTGAGAAAACTATACTTCTATAAGAAATCTATACCTATGCACTCTTTCCCCTTTCACCGCTTTCTGCAGTTATACAGGAAGAATACGAATCTTCTCTCCACCACCCCAACCATCAGTGGCTCCAGATCTTTCTTTCAGAAGGAGTAAGATTGGTTTTCTTCTGCACCATGTGTTCACAATGTGGAAGTGTGCACCACAGTGTGATGGGTTGAATGTGGCTTGCAGCATTTGAACCAGTGTCCAGCTGGTGTTTATAAAAGAACCCAGAGATCCTGGCAATGGCAACCACATCAATCACTTGATTCAATGGGAAACATGTTCAACATCTCATTCGCATAATTAATAAGACGAAAGACGAACCCTAACCTTATCACGAGACAACTCGTCCAGACTACGGCAGAGTGTACATTATGAAACTCCCTTGCTGTCACACTTTAACTGCAAATCAGAAAATCCATCTTTACATTCTGTGCGAAAACTTTAAAAGCATAATTGTTGCTTTTCATATTATAGGTTGGCATGCAGCCTCGGTGCACGAAGGCTAATTGTTGCAGTTTCACTCTGTCTAAATGCAAATTAATGATTCAATTAGAGTAATAGCATTTCCTGTAATGTTCGATAAATGTTATTCAGAAAACTGCATACTTACCTTTGCATGTTCTTGTATTGCCATATGTTCTAATTTTAGAGAAGAATTAAAAGAATGCAGGATGAGAATAGAAACTTTGGAGAAAGAGAGGAAGGAAGTGGAAGCAGATATTCAAGAGCAGGAAACTGCCAACAACAAGTATGTGATCTTTCTGCTATTTAGTTCATTCCATCACTTCTCTGTATGAATCAGATTCTTTGTACTTCTGGTGAAGTTAATATTGCTTATTAGTTGTTAAATTAATTCACAATTTGCTGTGTTCTTTTAAGATCTTAGCTTGTCTCACTTGCTTTTTCTCCCCTTCTCACAACATGGGAATCAATTTAGTTTTGGGTCAGTGATGCTTCTTGATGTTGACTGCACAGTAGGGATAAAGAATTCTAATCTTGGTATAATTTTCTTTCTTCTGATAGCTAAAATTGAGTTTATTATGAATTGCCTTTAAACAGTTGTCACTGCCTTATGCTTAGAAAACATTTATTTGTTTTTTTAAAGTATTGCACAAATAATGAACTTCGCAGATAAGCAAACATCTTAAGACTTATAAATATATTAGATTGAAAAAAACAACTCCCACTATTTGTTTCTCAACTTCAGAATGTTCAAGGATGTTTTTCAACCAATGAAATAGTTTTTGCTGCAATGCAAAAATCTTCAGCAGCCAATTTTTCTCACTGTAGGATTGTATGAACAGTAGCGTGATGCTAGCAAATTGATCATTCTTTTCAAATGTTGGCCGAGAGATAAATGTCAACCAGGACATGGGGGAGAAATCACATCCACTTCTTCGAAAAAGTGGCATTGGATCTTTTACATCCAACTGAAAATGCTCTTCCTAAACCTCTCTACCTCTCTCTGTCTCTGTCTCTCTCTCTCCCTCTCTCTCTCCTCCTTTAACATACTCCTTAAAACTCTCCTCTTGGACCAAGCTTTTGGCCATCTAACTTAATATATCTTCATGTGGCTCAGTGTCATATGTTGTTTTGTAATGTTCCTGTTAAGCACTGTAGGATATTCAATTATGTTAAATGCTCTTCATAAATATAAGTTTATGCATTATGCATTAACTTGTTACTTCTAAACAATACATGATGTGGTACTAGTACATTGCAAATTGATCACAGTGATGGAAGGATTTTGATAATGGTGGATTCAACAATGGGACTGCTATTGAATATCAAGGACTGATGGTTAGATTTCCTTTTCTTGGAGATGGTCATTGCTTCGGCACTTGTGTAACACAAATGGTGCTTGGCACTCGTTGCATCAAACCTGGATATTGTCCAGTTCTTGCTACGTTTGAACATGGACTGCTGTAATATCTGAGGAGTTGCAAATCGTGCTAAACATTGTGCAATAATCAGCAAACATCCTCATTTCTGACCTAACAATGGAAGGAAATTCATTGATCAAAGCAGCTGATCTGCTAACAAAGGGGAGCACCATTGTGTGCCATTTGCATCAGCTCATGGAAGAGGCTAAATGACAATATTATGACTTGTCTTCCTAACTGTTTCTGAATTATAAACCTAGTATTCAACAGTAGACACCCATGTTCAGACAGATGTTGGTCTCATTTCTTACGCAAGTCTTCACACTTGATCAATTCAGGCAACACTCTCCATTTCCACCTGGTTCCCAATGCTAAGAAAATGGTTTGTCCTGGCTGACCCATTATTGTATTTAATTACTGCTTCCTTGGCATGGATGTCAAGACTTTTTGTACTTCCTTGGGATTGATTTTAACTTCGAGCAAGATTAGATCAGGCAATGTGTTTGAGAAAGGCACTCACCAGAATAAGTTTATTTTTAACTTCACAGCCTAACATATTTAATCAGTCTATTTTCTACCCATTATTGGTAAGAAGAGACTGCATAGCAGCTGTCAGTAGATAAAGATCAAGCCATTCTTGGTTGCCCATCGGCTTGCAGCTAAGTCATGAGAAAATCGTTTTGAGAAGGAAGAGAGGAGTGAGCCTGGAGTAGGAAGGTTGCAACTCTCCATGACAAATCTAGAAAGCCTTTTCACCTGAAGTAATGGAAATAGTGCCAAAGAATGAAATGTAGAGGTGATAAATTAACTTTTATGATTGTAATTTGAACAGGACATCTATCTAGTTTTGATCAGATAGGGGGCCAATTTTTACCATGTCTCCTGCTGGTTGTGTTTTTAGGATTTTCCTGCATCAAATGCGTCTGCACCATCCTCGACTTGGTTTGTGTTGCTCACAACCTGAACTAGATTTGTTTTAACTTGAATCCCATAAATGAAGTCTATCTCAATTGTGTAACTTCTTTACAATATGTGAAACATTCTTTTTTCCAGTTCTCCTTAGGCCCTCTCTTTGACCAGTTCTTCCGATACATTGATAATTAGAATTTCTCATTTCCACTTATTCCTCATCATGTACTTATCCGCCACTGGTTTTGATCTTTCCCTGGCTGGACTGTTCCCTGCTCATCTCCGACCTTGAGCTTCCACAAACATCTATCACAATGCTACATGTTACTCAGCGTCAGTTTACCTAATTTTGTTGAATGTAAAAAAAGAAAGCAATGTGATTTTCTGCTCCCCCTCTGTGATTATACCCAGGCTTTAAGAGATGTATTTTGTCCTGCTTTTATTTATAAAGAGAGATTGTGACAAAGATGCCAGGCAGTCTGCTCCAAAAGCAATAAAGTAAACAGCTTGTGAGGCCTTGGTACTTTTTTTAAGTTGGAACAATAGAAGCAGCCCGAATGGGTGGGGTCAAGCTCCCACAGAACCAGGATTTTTAGTTTTAGTTTTACACTAGCAGTTGCTGTTGGGGTCTTGAAGCTGAGTTGGAAGCTCCCCGCTACTCTCTCTCTGTCTCAGAATTTTCTCTTGATGTTTTTCCTCCTGGACTGGAGAATTGCCTGTAAGACAATCTATTTTACTGAACTTGCCTTTGCCAAGAGTGTGTTTATGGGATGTTACTACATTGGAACAGTTACTGCTCAGTAGTTAAATAATCTATTATTTTGTTAAGTTTTCCAATAGAGTTCCAATTTATTCTTTCTTTTGTTGTATTTTAACTATAGTGTGTGAATAAAGTGTATTTTGCTTCAAGCCTGGTAGTTTGATCAATCCAATTGCATCCCGAATGCAACACCTGGCACTGGCCTTTAAAATAAAAAAAGTTGGTGTCTAAGCTTTCCTCTCAATATATTTTGAGGGGGTTTGGTCTGGTCTATAACACCCTCTAAGCCAGAAGATGAAGTTAGTAAAGAAAAGTTTAAGCATAAAGGAAAGGCGGGTATGTGTCTCTGAAGGTTGCAGCTTAGTGCTTATTGTGGTTTAATTCAAATGTACCGTGACAAGGGTCATGTGCATTCATAGAACAATATTTTGTGTGTATAATGTAAATATTAACAAATATAGTAACATTTATTTTTCTAGCTCTGTATAACCTTTAACCTGATTACAATCTCTCTCATGACTTGTATCATTTTGCTGTTAAAATCTGTTTATAAATACAAATTGTTGTAAGTGGTTCCACAATGATAAATATGAGAAAAAAATAGATGGTGAAAATTAGGTAAAATGTAAAAAAAGCATTTATTGCCTTCATACATAATCATTTTACTTATTATTAATATTCATCATTTCTCCTGATGTTGTACCAGTCCTGCTTTATTTCGCCTTCGGGCACAACACAGACGGCTATGTGACGAGCTTCGGGGGGAAGAAGACCTTCAATCAAAAATTACTTTGAAACTGCAAGAGAATGAGTGAGTTATAGACTGAGCAATGACGTTCGCTAATGCCTTCACTTTGCCATAGAAATGGTTTAAATGTTTGCAACTGTTTGTGACATGCACTGATAGGTTGCATGTATGTGGTACTGGAAAGGAAAAGTGGATGTATTTCTTCAATTTCTTTTATACTGATATTTTCCTATGGTCAGTTGATGAGGATTGAAGGACTTAACAGCAACATTTTACAGTCTTTGCATATCAAAAACATTATGAGCATAGCTGGCATATGTACCCCATTTTGACCTCAAAACCTTCCTATGGGTAATAGCTTCACAAAAAATGAAGTGGCTTTTCTCAGTAAAAATAACCCAAATCAGAAGTCCGAAGTCATAGGCATGAACAAACTAGTATTTTCTGGTTAATCTAGCCATTCGTAAGAATTTGTACCAAGTTGAACTGTAAGAGCATAAGTAATTAAGAAGAACTACCAAAGGAGGAATTAATCAAAGTCTGCCTGTACTGACAATCCTGTAATGTTAAAATTGATTTAGTATGGCACAAGAGAATTCAGTTAGAAAAATATATCATAACTTGTTGAGTAAAAGGATTTCTGCTTATCTTCTCACCTTTCCACCATACCCTATATTACCCTCGGTGGCCTTTTACATAATGATTTTAAATCAGTGATATTTGGATTCCAAACTTTCTCTTACTTGAACTTCTACTTCTCTGCTATAAGTTTGCTGTATTGACACATTTTCTGATGTCACACGTACAGTACCGTCCGCCCGCTATCTACCTATCATCTAGCTCTCTAGCAATCTCACTACTAATTGGACAGATTTATATGTTTTACATGACAAGTGCTGGGTTTGACATCATATTGAAATATTTTTATATTTATACATTGTCTTGGAGCCGAATACTGATACCAACTCAATTACTCAATGCAGGATTTTGAAGCTGTGATGACTTCATGAATTTAATTACTTTGCCTTTTCAAGGTGTTACAATGACAGATTACAGCCCGAAAATACAGCCGACGTTTTTAGATCTTATTGTCAAAAAGTGTTTTTTTCAGAAAGAGAACTGCTAAGGAGACAAAATATCTGCAGGTATAATTCAGTGGCTGGCTGGCAAAAAATATCTGGATGGGACCACGAGGATGTAACACCTAAATGCATCATAGAAACTTCAGAGTGAGAGAGCGGCTTGAGATAATGAAGGGCTGACAACTCCCTGCTCAACAGCAAACCACCCCTGCAGGTTTTCTCTAAAACTGCACACATTTTGTGCTTCTCTCTTTGAAGAATAAACAAGGACAGGGGTTAAAAATAATGTTTCAACTTTACTGGAGAGTGCTAGTGGGACTGAACATTCTCACTTGTACCAGCCTGTGTTCAAGAGTAAGCGTGCTGTGAAAGTCACAGTTAATCCCCAGCCTCTGTTGCAGATAGAGAGCCTTTATCACTCTGAGTGCTTCAAGTCAGCTCGCTATCAGCCAGTTGAAAGGAACTAGGGCAACAAAAGTCCTCTCTTACTCTGAATGCTGGAATTCAGTAACAGGTCAAAGGGTATCAGAGCTATGGAATCTCATAGAATATGCTAAGATAAGGATTATGAAACTGACTATTCAACTACCCATGTCAATGCTACTGATAATCTCCACTGCAACAGCACATCATTCACTTATCCACCCTTCACAAACAATTCAGTGACTGATCCAGAACTTTTATCTTCTTGCATTTAGCTCTTATTTCTAATCTGTGTGTTTCATTACTAAGTCTTCGCATGTTCAGTAACTATTAAACTCACTCACTGTGAACTCTGTTAACTTTGTTAAAGCCTGGCTAAATGGGGCGGTAGTGTGACACAGTGGTTAGCGCTGCTGCTTCACAGCATCAGGGACCCAGATTCAATTCCAGCCTTACGTGACTGTCTGTGGGGAGTTTGCAAGTTCTCTCCGTATCTGCGTGGGTTTCCTCCTGGTGCTTTGGTTTCCTCCCAAAGTCCAAAGATCTGCACGTTAAGTGGATTGGCCATGCTAAATTGCCCCATAGTCCAGGAATGTGCAGGCTAGGTAGGTTAGCCGTGGTAAATGCAGGGTTATGGGGGAATTGGTTAGGGGTGTGAGTCTGGATAGGATGTTCTTCAGAGGGTCGGTGCAGACTCAGCGGGCCAAATGACCTCTATTTGCACTGTAGGGATTTTATGATTCAAAGAAATTTTTTTTAAAAATATGAGTTCATTTGGAATAGGAGAATGGCATCCACAAGAGAAGGAATCTTTTAAGGTTAACCTTGTTGCAACCAACTGAGGGATGGGTGTATAAGAAGAGGGAGTCATTTCATCCCTCCTCACCTGGGAACTTAATGGTTTGGGGGTATCGTGTCTAGAATGTACTGAATTGAGGAACATCGCCTTGGATCTAACAAAGGAGATACTTGAACTGCCATTCTGTTGAATTTGTAGAAATTATTACAACTTGTGCATTTCCCATTTCTTTTAACCTGAATTCATCTTGGAAAATCAAATTACGTTGATATCAATAACCCATGTTAAGGTATATTCTTTTGTATCGACGGTAAAGTGATGGAGATTTTAAACAAATTTTCAGCTGTGGTGGAATTTCTTGTCACTTTTGTGTGAACGGAGAGCACTTTGGATGCTTTATGTCTGTAAGTTTACCTTAGTGCCTAAAAAAAAGTTAAGCAATAGAGCAAATAAACATAAAAATGGTAAAACTGAAAATTATTGAATTTAAAGGTATTACCAAAAATAGTTTCTATCAGATATTTTCACTGTAGATTATTTATATATAAATATAAATATGTAAATAATCTTTAGAACAGTATTATAAGGTTTTATTAGTTGTAATGGCATATGATTTGCTAACCTATAGTTTCAGCTTTTAGATTAAATCATTTAATTGTTGTATTAATTGAAATTTTATTTCACAGAATCATATTGTTTTACATTTCAATGTTTGATTTTTTTTTTCTCATTTAATATTCCTGGTATTTTAACCATGATGTGGAAATGTTGGTGTTAGACTGGAGTGGACAAGGTCAGAAGTCACGTGACACCAGGTTATATTCCAGGACCTGACAAAGGAGCAGTGCTTCAAAAGCTTGTGATTTCAAATAAATCTGTTGGACTGTAGCCTGGTATCGTGTGGCTTCTGACCTGGTATTTTAAGATTTTTTACAGTATGAGGGGTGCTAGCAAAGAAGCTGAATAATTAACTTCTTACACCAGCATTTGTCTTTAAATGGTGTATATCTACTACAGAGGAATTCAACTGTACAATGTTTACTTTTTGAGCATTGATAAATATTTGCTCAGAGCTGTATTTCAGTTTATTTTTTACTCCATTTCAGACGTGAAATGTTTGAAGTTGAACTTGAACAAGGAAAATTGATGCAACTCTATGAAGAACATAAGAATGACGATGCAAAATATGAGACACAACTCTTACTAGAGGCAAAACAAAGACTGGAAGCAGAAGAGACAGCTATTTTACAAGCAGAAAAAAGAAAAAAGTTAGTGAAACCTAACCCAACAATTTACTTCAGTCTTAGTCATTGCAACAGTATTGTTTGTTATCTGACAAACAGTCGTGCACTTCAGTACTAGACCTTTCACGGTTTATGTAAACTTTGTAAACCTCTCATTATTGGCTAAACATCAAAATAACATTGCATGTAAATGAGAGCTGCAGTCAGTTATTAGTCACTGGAGATGTTTACTCAGTGTTTTATCAACATTTTTGTACTGCTTATTTAGATATGTTGTGCTTTAAGAAGATAATGAATAGAACATACAAAAGCAAAATACTGAACATGTTGGAAATTTGAAATTAAAACAAAAAATACTGGAATATTTAGCAAGTCAGACAGCATATATGGAACATTTCATGCCAGACTTGCTAAGTATTCCTGCATTTTCTGTTTTTATTTATGGATACATGTTCCACTTATTTGTTTAGCCTTAATATAAAACATTTCAAGCAGACATTTAAAAATGAACAAGTATTGCAATCTGAAATAAGGACACAGTGCTGAAAATACAACACCTGAAATGGGAAATGATGCATTGTTTCTTTACCGTATCCGGTAAGATACTGATCCTGAAACTTGGCTTTGCTTGGTAATGAACATATTAACAGTAGAAAGACTTTCATCTATCATGACCACGTCAAAGCCCTTAGGTACTATGGACATTTTTAACGTGTGATTCTAATTTTTTTTATTTGAAAAAAGGTGTGATAAAGCTATAAATAGCTGCAGGTGTAAATTAAGTGACTGACTGAAGAGAGGGACCTGAAGAATGTCACACCTACATATGGGAAGGGAGCTGACCCTTTAAAGAGAGGAAGGGGCAAGTCAAAACAGACTGGACTATGATCTTGTCTGAACAACAGATACACAATTTGTGTTTCTCTTTTTGAAGAATGCACAATTTCAACTCTGCAGGAGTATTCTACTGGGACTGAAGGTTCTCGTATGTACCAGACTAGGTCTGAGTATTAGCATGCAGTGAAGGTCACAGTCAAAGAATTATCCCCAAGTTACCCCTGTATTACAGTTAAAGACCCTCTCATCTCAGTCCATGTGCCAGAAGTCAGCGAGCTACCAACCAAACAAAAGGAAATTGGACAACAAATGGACTGTCACTCTGAATGCTGTGATCGAATCCATAAGACCATAACATGTGGGAACAGAATTAGGCCATTCAGCCCATTGAGTTTGCTCCACCATTCAATCATAGCTGATATGTTTCTCAACCCCATTCTCCTGCCTTCTCCCTGTAAGCCTTGATCCCCTTATTAATCAAGAACCTATCTGTAAGGTTTTAGAGTAGATTTGTAGCTTGGGTTATAGATGTTGTAGCTGGTTGGCTCGCCGAGCTGGTTCGTTGTTTCGCAGACGTTTCATTACCCTGCTAGGTAACATCATCAATGCAGCCTCCGATGAAGCACTGTTGTGTTTTCCCGTCTGTTACTTAGACTCTGGAGTCCGTTGAGCTGGATTACCTCATTTACGGTTTTCCTTTGTAGTGGAGTGTATATGGGGTCGAGCTCTATGTGTTTGTTAATGGCTTTCTTCGTGGAGTGCCACTCTTCTAGGAATTCGCGTGCTTGTCGCTGCTTTGCTTGTCCCAGGATTTTGGTGCTGTTCCAGTCGAATTGGTGGTTCTCCTTATCCATGTGGATTGAGATGAGTGAGTATTGGTCGTGTCTTTTTGTAGCCAATTGATGTTCATGTACCCTTGTTGTCAATTTCCTTCCTGTTTGTCCGATGTAGTGTTTGTCACAGTCTCTGCAGGGAATCTTGTATATGACATTGATCCTGTCCATTGTGGGTAGTGGGTCTTTGGTTCAGGTGAGCAGTTGTCGTTGGGTTGATGTGGGTTTGTGCGATATTCTGATGCCCAGTGGTCGTAGGAGTCTTGTGGTCAGTTCAGATGTGTTCCTGATGTAAGGTAGCGTGATGTGTGTGTCGAGGCGTAAAGTATCTTCCTGGTCTGCAAAACAACGAACCAGCTCAGTGAGCCAGCCAACTGCAACCTTTCTATCCCTGTAATTGTGGTTGAAAGGATCAAATTGACAGAATCCCAATCAATCTGCAAATCCAAGGATCATGAAACCAACTGTTCAATTCCTAATGTCAATGCTACCGGTAACCTCCACTGCAACGGCTGCAAAGTTCAATTATTAGCATTTCACAAACAGTTTAAATTTTGATGTTTTTTTGTACTCCCCTCTTATTTCCAATCTGTGTTTATGAATGTTGTATTTGTATCTCTTCTACCTTTATGTGATTAAAAATTTACTCTTTTTGTTAACTCAAGAAGCCTTACTAATTTGGCTCTTTTTAAAAGCACAGGTTCATTTTCTGAGAGATAGGTATTGTTGTGGGTAAATGTCCACAAGTTACTTTTAATTCGGCTACTTATTAAGAAATCTCACGGACATTCAAGTACTGAAACAGTAATTCAAACTTTATTGCATGTAGCAACCAAATATTGGACCTCACAAGTAAGCAACTACAAGCCTGCGACCCAATTTAGCTATTACCTGATTAATGGTGAAAT